>JAPQWV010000036.1:8337500-8605000 GCA_027422505.1 Craterostigma plantagineum | reverse complement strand
TTTGGTCGTTTCATCATTTCGTGAGACAAATGGGTGGACAGAACATCCACCATCGTCGATGTCTATCTTCCCATATAGAATGATGGTGATCAAATTGTCGTAAGAGTCAGGAAGAGAGGTTAGATGTAGAAGGGGAGCTTTTTGCCTTTATCTCAACCTCAACTTTTGCAAGTTGGTACACAAGGCCATTGAAAATGTTAATATGATCCATGAGATTTCCATCTTCCTCCATTTTTAGTCGGTACAACTCCCACTTCAGGGTAACTTCGTGGATCGTGGTTAAGCTTTTCCTAAGATATAGCTTCTCCAACTTCTTCCACAATTCTAGTGTAGAATCGTCATTAAACATTATTATTAATATTTTTATCTGTAATGTACAAATGGATTGTGGTGACCATCTGGACTTCAAGTCCTTCTTGTTTTTTTTTTTTTGTCGTTTTTTCCGGTTTTTCCTCGTTTCCCTTCAAAATTTTGGCCAAGCCTTGATGAACAAGCACATACTTGTCTTCTCTGCCACAGAGTGGGACTCCCTGTACCATCAAATTGTCGCAATTTTGAAGCTGTTTTTCGTGATCATTACCTCTGTAGAGACTCAATAGAGATAATTCCCAAAAGGCTAGCGACTTGTCTCCTAGACACAAGCTCCCTCTGACACTAGCCCCTCTCGATCGATATTCCCTTCTAATACCTGATGTGGAAGATCAAACGCATTTGCAACCACAGAGCATATTTAGAGTACCAGCAGAATCTGTCTTTGATACCACTTGTTGGGAAAAGTAATAGTTCGAGCACAATGTTGGTTGGTATTTGGACACCGACAATTAATTGGAGTAGTTTGAAACCTAAATGACACCGAGAGAGAAGACGAGCTTTACGTGGTTTCGCCAATATTGCCTACTTCTCCGGATAAATACCTCACTATCTTTCTCTCGCATTTGTGCTAGTTTTTTTCGCTCTTTATAGTTGCCTATTTTATAAATATCTTCAGCTCTTCTGGACGGTCCAAATCCAACATTCAGAATTTCGCCACATCATCGGGCAATATGGGCTTCTCATTCCTTAACATTTTCCTTTTACTTTAGTTATAAGATATGTTATAGATAATAGGTGAATCTATAGAAAAACACCCAATTGTATAAAATTTTTACACATAATTACTCATGTCAGAAAATTTTACAGATAGGTACCTGATTTATTTTTTACCAGTTTCTTTAGTCATGCCGTACCTTCCTGTGTGCATATTGCGTACCATAACACGTTGATATGTGGTACCTAAATATAGCATATGTCGTACCTGCGGCATACATGTGTGTTACATAGGGCGTACATAAATATAGCATACGTCGTACCATTTTCTGTTATATAGGGTACCCAAATCTATTGATATAGGGTACCCAAATGTGTTGTATGGTGTACTTTCGGGGGATCGGGTACCTATGTGCAAAAAATTTATTCTGTTAGGTACCTACATATAAAAAAATCCTGACATGGTACTAAATTACAAGTTTTTATCCAAATAAGTACTTATGTGTAAAGACCCCTAGATAATACCAATAATATTATAATATTATATTACTAATATTATATTATATAGTTTTTTCATTTCAATTTTGTCTGCAGTAGTAAATCAGCTAGAGAAAGAGATCATATGTGACAACATCATCATAAATGTCAAACACGTTTTATTGCAACAATCAATCACATCGAGTATAAGGCGACCAAATCAAGGATAAGATCTCAATGTCCGCTAAATCACAGCACCATTGTGATAATACATACATATATTTATATATTTAATAATCCAGTTACTTTCGATACTAATCTACGTTGGCTGGTATTATTTCTAACCCATTTGGCTAACATGTAGTTATAATCAAATATTTGTACTATAAAATCTCCATAAATTAATACTCTATAAATTAATAAACTCTCTAAAATAATAAAATCTCCCGGTCCCGACTTAGGCCTTCGTAAAAAATCACCAAATTTGATAAGATAATAATATAATAATCTTTCGGAAAAACGCTTTATAAATATTAGGTCCCAAAATTCTAAATTAATAATTCATAAAAATTACAATTATAAATTATGATAATTTGTTAAAATAAGAATATATTTGTTACTAGATTTTCTGGATTTCATCCCTAACTTTTTAATTGCAGTCACTAGTTTTGATGTTGATCTTTTGCTGCAACAAAAAATTGTGAAGGGTTGGTTTTGCCATTTTGTGTCGCTTAATATCCCCACCTTTCTGAAAGTTGGCTGAACGATACTCCAACGATATCCTGAGAGCATTTGATATTGTAGCTTTATCCACACTTGTAAATCGTTTTAAGTACATGAACATAGTTAATGAAACATATTTGAATTCATTATTGCCAATAACATTATGAGTTTGTTGAATTTAAATAGTCTATCTTTTAATTAATAAAATATTAATTTATCGATATTGTTAGGAAATGGACACCTCTCGAACGAGGTTTCAGTGTATTTTCAGTGTATGCTATCAATTACGATCGAGTTGAGCAACTTTGAGCTCAATCGGATCGAAATTCTGCAATGAACACACACACTTAACAACGGATTTACGTGGTTCGGCCCTGACTTTGGGCCTACTCCACGGATCAAACCTAGCCTCCTTTCTTAACACGAAAGTTGTACACTGCCGTGCCCTCTACACTTTCGTGTTTACACTTCACTCAGATTCTCACTCTATAAGAAACTATGGACTCGGAAAGATCGATACTCGAACTTAAACATCTGATATATATAGAACAAAGATCATGCTGAAATCATGTTGCACGACTGATCTGAGCCGTCTGTTGTATCCGATCGAACGCACGAGAGCTTGCCACGTCTCCCTTGCTTAAACACGTGACCCATCAAGAGAAACATGCGACTTTATAAGTGAACTTGCACTTTCAATCAGAGCCGTTCGATTCTGATCTTGCGTGAGATTCGCAATCCGCATCAACTCTCATCTCTCAATCTCGGTCATCGATACCCTTTCCGCGCGCCATCCTATGAGTGAAGTTCAATTCCCAACTTCAAATCTGAGCCCTGCGATCGCGCACGCACAGATCGGACGGCTGCTGAAACGCGCGACTTCCTTCAGCTTCTTTCTTCATCAGTTCGACTTCAGCTCCAACTGGCTGGTTTCTCCGACCATTTCTGGCGCCTCCGGCGAGTTTCCGGCTCGCCGTTCCCGACAGATATATTAATATCTCTCTAAATTAATAAAATTTCATGGTCCAATGTTATTAATTTATAGAGGTTTTACTCTATACCTAATATCACCTTTGCTTTTGGTATTTTAAACCCATTTGGCTAATATGCTCTCGGGGTTTACCTGGCCCTCAGGGTTTCCCGGATTTCCAAAAAAAAAAAAAAGCGAGCAGGTAACTTGGCTGCTCATCATATTTGGCTAAACAGACTTTGATGAATGATGGCAGGTGACAAGCTATTCGGATAATATGTTTTTTCTTTAAAAATTACACTTGATGACATGCATATATTATACCTTTTAAAGAAATGCATATGTTATAATTCGATGGTTTCGGCCTTTTACTAATTCCATTGGTTTCCGCTCCGTTGTAACCCACCTTTAGAATCATAATGGAAAGTTCGTATCAATTCAGGAGAATGGATGGTGAGCTCTTATTTAATCAACATTGAGAGTGAAAGTAAGCACATTTATAAGCACATGAGGGTGAGCTCTTATTTAATCCTCATTGAGAGTGAAACGTAAGCACATTATTGTTCCCCATTCTTTATTTAGGAGAACGGCATAACTTTGTAATTCCAAGTGAAACGTAAGCACATTATTGTCCCCCATTCATCAGGTAATCTCGGCCGCAACCTACGAAGCAAACGGGAACCGTTTGTTGCATATTATTGTTGCAGAAACATTAACTCATTTAATCGATTGATGAGCGTTACATCTAGTTCGCCTCACTCACGGGGAATGAAAAAAATATATGGGATCCCGGCCGGTTCGTCGCCGCGGAAGGGAACGGAGGATTTAGGGTCCCCACTGCCAAGCCTAATCACGTATCGAATTGTAAGCACTCTTGCAAAGAACTAAATCCGAAAATTCCGATTGGATATAAAAGAAACATATTCGAAGATTGTGCGAACAAAATTTCCTTAAAACAGATTCGCTCCCTCACATATGTGCTAGAGGTTTTAACGAGCGTCTGTTTCCCAGGATACTTCGAAAACCCGGCGTTCGTTTAGCACAAAAGCGACACCGACGATAAACTGAACAAGAATGATAGCAGATCCAATTTTTTAATGAGTATTCGTTTTATATTTTCTTACTTCCCTTATTCTCTTCTATTAGGATTATCTCCTATTTATAGCACCAAAAAATTATTAAAGAAATGAATTATTTTTAACTAAATGACATAATATTTGAGAAGTGGTTTAAACCCCTTCATTATTCAATTTGATGAGTGGTTTTTTAACCATTCCACCATTCAACCAAAGCCATCAATCTTCTAGAAGTCGAGCCTTCTAGAAGTTGGGCCTTCTAGAAATCGGGTCGTTATTGGGCCAGGACCGAAGCCCAATTTTATTTAATTTCAAAGCCCAATTCATTAAATAGAAATATCTTTTTCTAGACGAAAAATTATTTTATCCGGAACATTAGCGCGGGTTGATCAAATCTCCGCGACCGGAAAATAATTCCTCATTCATTTATAAAACCAAATGTAATATAAATTGTTCAACAGTAAGACCTAGCCAATAAGGCTTGGCTCTAGTGGTCAAGCTGAGGCACTAAAAGTCTTTGGAGGGGTAGGTAACGAGTTCGAACCTCCCTGGCTACCAAATGCTTGAGTTGGGCCTGTCACACATGGACTTGTCCAAGTGTGGTATACCTGGTTGACATGGTTTGCAGGCTAGCACGTCAATCGGGGTTTACCTGGCCCGCAAGGTTCCCTGGTTATAAAAAAAAAAAAACACCGGACAACCTACGTCACAAGACGTGTAACATGAATCAAATAATAAATAGCTAAAAACATATCTTTTTTTGTGAAAATTAGGTCTTTGTTGCATACAGCTATGCTAACTCATTTACTATATATACGTGTCTCAGCGAACTAGATCAGATCAACCCACCTTACACATATATCCTTTAATTTCTAATCCTTATCGAGAGTTGAGACTGAGAGAGAGAGGGAGAGAGATGCTGGATCTTAAAGGTAAAATAATAGTTCAAAAGGAAGTTAAGTGCCATGGAGATGTCTTCCATGAGCTTTTCAGGCACAAACCTCACCAAATTTCCAAGGTTACACCCAACCATATCCACGGTTGCCAGCTGCACAAAGGAGAATTCGGAGCCGTTGGATCCATTTGCTTTTGGGATTATACTCACGGTTAGCTAGGCAGTCAGCATGATCATCAAGATTTATATATATCTTCCATCTATAATATAAATTCTTGATATAATACTTATTATAAGTATATTACACGAGGGCGATTAATTTTCTTGCAGCTGGTAAGAAGGAGAGAGTCAAGACTATTATCGACGCTGTGGATGAGGCGAAAAACTCATTCACCATCTCCGCCATCGAAGGAGACATCATTCAACTATACAAGAAATTTACTGTGACCCTTCAAGTCGACAAAAATACTGGTGAGAAACATGTGGTTACGTGGATCTTCGACTACGAGAAGGTTAGTGAAGATGTGCCCGAACCCTTGAGTTACGTGGCTTTCTTCATTAACTTCTCCAAAGATATCGAAGCCCACCATGCAAAGTGATCGTGTCGGTTGACTTGAGCTGCATCGCGGATCTGAGATGAACTTCAACGTTAATGTTCAATAATACGTGTGTATGTGTCTTGTGTTCAGTAATAATCTATGCGTGTGTGTCTGCGGTCTTGTGTGAAACATTATGGATGATATTATGTGGGATTGTGTATGTTTTCTTGTATGTAGTATGTATGGATTTCTCTTCAATAAAGAAGTTAATCGAGTGATTCGTGTTTTTTTTTTTTTTTTGGTAGAATGATTTTGAGTTTGCATAAATGATTATGCCAGTAAATTTGTACATGCGAGTTGAAAACAAGAAATGTTAATGAAGATTACTATGCTTAATTGGTTATACTGTACATGGGAGGAGACTATATGCAGACTGGGTCGATTATTGTAACATGGTCGTTTTATGATTTCATAACTTGATCCGACATTTGTGTATCAAAATTTCAACTCAATTATTAGATCAATAGTACTTAGGGGTGGCTGGTTTAGTCCGGTTTTTCGGGTTTTGCTTTTATAAATGCTTAATCCGATAGTCGAAGTGTTTTAATTTGGTAGGGTCGATTTTTGGCCGATTTGATTTTCCCGTTATAGACCTTAGTTCATTAAAGAAGAAAAAATATAATTTATACCTAACTGCATAGGCATGTGAAAAATCAGCAACATTATTACCATATAATAATATTTGTGAATCACAACCGATAACTTAGAAGGTTTTGATTAAAAGCTCCATCTGTCACTGATTAATTATTTAGTGAACCACAATTATTTAAGGGTTTGAATGAAGAAAACATTTGCCTCATGCCTCCCGTTTAATTGATTTTATTATTTTCAATGAAAAAAGATCTTTATTTTGGTGGGTTCAAGTATGAATATAACTTGGCTGATATTTTAAACTTGGCCCATAAAAAAAGATTATATAAAATTATATATGTTACTTTATTTTCCCCATTATTTAGGTTATTTTTCAGGAAGTCCAAAACCAAGTCAAAATCGACTTAAAAAACTGAATGAATGAACCTAAAAACCAAAAATTACGGTTCAGCTGATTTTTCAGATTTATCCAACTTTGAACACCCCTAGTAGAACTTGCTTTCCTTCATCTCATTGCATAAATGCATATGAATTAAGATCAATATTTTATTGTGTTTTTTTCTTCCAAAGATAGCTTGCTGGTGGCTCATTCATGAAAAACAATAATGGTTGAGCATCAAGGGTTTCTCTGCTGGCTCGATGAAATCATTCACTACAAAAAAACAGCGATGTAGCGACTGCACCTACCGACTACAAATTAGTAGACGCAACTTACCGACTACAAGTTCAGTTACCGAGTACCATAGTCCAAGTAGGAAAACCTGACTACAAATAGTGATAAATCAAGATTATTAGTCGGTATGTGATTTACGGACTACATAGAGTGACTACAATTGCCGTGCCCCTCGCAGCCTAAGTTCAGATCTGGAACACAAAAAATCAAAACACGCGCCACCCTCGCAGCCTTCCCGCCCTCGTCTTGCCGACCTTCCCCTCGCCGTGCCTTCCCGCCCCTCTCAGCCGCACACCCCTCGCAGCTGCCACTCCCATCCTGTGCCGGCCCGCCCCTCGCCGAGCCTCCCTGATAAACGTATTTTTCTACGCTTATCTTCATATTAATTATATTGTTCCTGGGCATTTTAAAGTTATTTTACATGTTTATTAGTGCTTTAACACGTGTTTATAGTTATGCCGGACTTAAGACGACAATTGGGGAAAACGGGAGTGAATATACTCAGGGTATATTTTTGTTGCGTGCATGTTTTGTATTTTTTCAGGTTTTGAAAGCATCGAACGTGGGAGTGCCAAACAAAGCTTAAAACATCCAACTTATGCCCAAAGTCACACTAATAGCCCAAGTTACACTAATAGCCCAAGTTGTCGACGAACGCCTAACAACCAAGCTCTTCTTAGTTTCTCGATAATTAAGAGACGCTCTATAATTACTTCCCTAATCGAAAAATAACCTCCGGGGCGCCCTTCAAGGTTTAAGATTCCGACAGCATTAAAAATGAAAGAGACCCGATTATTGACTAACTCGCTCGGACGACGCTCTCGCAAGAAACGACCCTGGTCCGTTAGGAATCTACCATCGATTATATGAATATGGTGGAGAACGATTACTTCAACTATTATTTATAGTCGTTAGTTTCTAATTTTCCTTCGTCTATTCTTAGTTTAATGTTTCTATCAGTCAATTTTCAAAAATATATTTTCGTTTATGATAGCTTAATTTTGATTTTCGTTTGAAAAAAGTTAAAAACCCCTCTTTATTATTATTACTATTACTAATACCATTACTATTATTATTTATATACATAAATACCCCCTCTGTAAAATAACTTGTAATTTAGTACCCTGTCAGGATTTTTTTATATGTAGGTACCTAATATAATAATTTTTTTGCAGATAGGTACCCAATCCGTCGCAGGTACGCCATACAATACATTCGTTACCCTATATCAACACATTTGGGTACCCTATATAACAGCAAATGGTACGCCGTATTAGTACATTTAAGTACGCCCTATTTAAAACATAAGGTACGCGGTACAAATACGTTTCGGTACCCTATATCAACGTGTTATGGTACGTCGTACACACACAGGAAGGTACGGCGTGACTGAAGAAACTGGTAAACATTAAATCGGCTACCTATTTGTAAAAATTTTATTCAAGTATGTATTTACGTGTAGATGTCATTGTAACTAATCTATTTCTTTGTCTGTAAAGTCAACAATTTTAAATTTGTTAAATATTTCACGATTTTAATTATTTTTACTTAAACCCTAAATCCTAAATCCTAAACCCTGAATCCAAAACCCTAAACCCTGAACTCTGAACCCAAAACCCTAAATCCTGAACCCTGAATCCTGAACCCTGAACCCTGAACCCTAAACCCTGAACCCTAAACCCTGAACCCTAAACACCAAATCCTAAACCCCAAAACCTGAACCCTAAACCCCAAACACTAAACCCAAAACCCCAAACCCGAACCACAAATCCTAAACCCCGAACCCCAAACCCTAAACCCTGAACACTAAAACCTAAACTCTAAACCCTAAACCCTAAATCCTAAAACCCTAAACCCTAATTCCTAAACCTTAAACCTCGGACCTCGGACCTCGTACCCCGAACCCGAACTCAAACTCGAACCCCGAACCCGAACCCCTAACCCCGAACCTCGAACACCGAACCCCGAACCCCGAACCCTAAATCCTAAACCCCGAACACTAAACTTTGAACCCCGAACCCCGAACCCAAAACCCTAAATCCTGAACCCCGAACCATGAAGCCTGAACCCCGAACCCCGAACCTAGAACCCGAAACCCAGAACCCTGAACCTAAAACCCGAAAAACCTGAACCCTGAACCCTAAAACCCGAAAACCCTGAACCCTGAACCCTAAACCCTGAACCTTGAACCCTGAACCCTAAACCCTAAACTCTAACTTGGTTGTGAACTCCTTTCTTTTTTTCTTAGCTTTTGTGATGTTCATTTTCTTGTTGCAGGAAACTTCTGTTCTGATAAAAAACCAGCTGCTGTAAATTGTTGGACGGGCGTGGAAAATCAGTTGTGTGTGAGGCGATTATCAACTGGAGACTAGGGTTGTAAATGAACTGAATATTTTCGGTTCGGTTCGAGATTCGATTCGAAATTTAAGATTCGAATTCGAAATAAACGAATACGAATACGAATACAAATACTTTTTCTAATTCGAATAATTTCGAATACGAATAAGAATATGTCGGTATTCGATTCGAAAAATTAACAAATATTCGGTTCGTTTAATGTAATATATATTAAATAATATAATATATTATATATATACTTGTAAGCCCAAATACACTATTAGACCCGAATTATTTATTTGTTTAACCCATAAAAAGCAAATAAATAGATAAAACAAACCCCTTCATTTGTTTCTCAGATTTTGTAATTTTTCGGAATTTCTTTGTAGTTATTTTGTAATTCTAACAGGTTTTATGGGGGAAGACTGAAAGTTCCTTTTGAATATTCGAATATTCGCGAAAATATACGAATATCGTTATCGAATCGAATAGTATCGATTTTTAGGATTCGAATACCAATCGAGTCGAATACGAATACTTGAAAAAATTAACGAATACAAATTGAATATTATGCTATTCGATTCGATTCGGTTCGTTTGCAACCCTATTGGAGACATAGTTACGAGAGTCTTGAAAAGTACAGTGCCTGCTCTTGTTGAGCTCAACATGTTTAAGAACCTCACTGGCTCAGCCATTGCTGGTGCGCTTGGTGGCTTAAATGCACATGCATGCAGCCAACACCGTTTCTGCAATCTTAGAGCCACAGGACAATCCAGCTCAAAATTTAGAGAGTTCTCACTGTATTACAATGAAGGAAGCCGTTAATGGTGGGAAAGATCATATTTCAGTAACCATGCCGTCCATCGAGGTAAATCAACGCATAATTACTCTAGTATTCTGTACACATTGTTCAGGCACGATGTGATATAGTTAATCATCCCCCTTCTTAAGATAGTACGGCCTAAGCTGGCGGGTATGGCCAGGCAACTAGCTACAAACAAAGATATAGTTGTTTGCATATATTCATGATCCACTCCAACTTTTTGGAAAAATATGACGGTAATCAAGTTGTTTTATGTGTAGGTTGGCACAGTTGGCGGTGGGACCCAATTGGCATCTCAATCAGCTTGCCTTAACCTACTCGGTGTAAAAGGAGCTAGCAAAGAAGGTCCAGGGTCGAACTCTCAGCTCCTTGCAGCATAGTTGCTGGTTCAGTATTGGCTGGTGAACTCTCTCTAATGTCCGCTATAGCAGCTGGTCAGCTCGTTAAAAGTCACATGAAATACAATCGATCAAGCAGGGACATCTCTAAGATTTGCTCTAATTAACTAGCAGTAGAAAATTACCTGGCGCTACGATTGGAGTAACAGTTAAGTTTGCGGAATAACTCGTTTTTACAATGCTCTTATTTGGTTTTCTTTGTTGGCAAGATTTGTTTTAGGATTGTGTGTGATTTATGTACAGAGGTCAAGAAACTTCAGAGGATTGTTTTCCAATATTTTATTGTGGAGTATTTTGACTTTGTACGCATTATAAATATCTGAGATATTACATATATTGCTCGATGAATGTCATCTTACAGATAGAACGAGGTGATGTACATGGGATCTTCAGGAATCAGGATATTGCAGAATTCAGATCCAAGACAACTCGATCTTTGATGCTCTAGACTAGACCTTTGCGACTACACTTTGATACATGTAATGCAAACTCTCCTATGACGTCAGGCTTTATTGATTGTTGCCGATACATATTCCTTCTTATTGAACTTCGACGAGCTGAAACTTCTAAAAGAGAATCCAAAAAAAGAACTACAGAGTTATAGTTTATTTCATTCCGAACTCAACTCAAGTTACTCTTCCCTCTCTCTAGTTTTGAAGAAACCCTAATCCTCACTCCAAGCCGCCGCCCCTTCCCACACCACCCATCACCCCCTCCTCTCCAAAAACCACCCTACTCTTTCCTCCTTCCATCCTCCCCCGCATCCATTAACTAATTAAAAAAAAAAGCTTTCTTTTTGACCTTTCTTTTTTCTTTTGTTTTCTTCCTTTGTTTTTTTACTAATTACAGAAAAGGCTTCACTCTACAGCCCAGCCGTGGTCGCTCAGCGTCACCGCCAAGGGAAGCCGCCCGCCGCCTAGCTGTCACCCCCGCCCGCCTGTTGCTGCCGGGCGCGGCTCTTCCTCTGCCCGCCGGCCTCTTCCTTTTCCGCCGCCTGCCCGTCGCCCATTGCCCGCTGTCGCCTCCCCATCCTCCAACGTCGGGCCGGTCTCGGCCAGCAGCAGCCCAACACCCGTCAGCCCTCCTTCGCCCAACCACTGCCAATCGCCGTCACCAGCCTTGAGTGTCCCGTAGTGGACCTCTTTTCTTCCGACCTTAGGATCGTTTAGGATCGGGAGGCCCCAGTCCGATGAAGACAAAACCCAGAAGTCGACGGTCGAAGAAAGTGAAGATTGTTGTAGATTTAGCTTAATACCTCTTTAGCTCTAGATCTTAGATAACGAGTTTTGTTTTGTGTCGGTTTTTTTGTTCCCCACTTTCTCCCTATGTGGGAGTGTTTTTTCCCCTTGTGGGAGATTGTGTGTTGCTCCTAGGTGACCTTTGTTCTCCCGGTTGACGATGTACCGGTGAGACTTCTTGGTTTCGAAAAAAAAAAAAAAAAACTTCGATGAGCTGAATGCGCGTGAGATTTCCTTTTTTAGTTTGTTTTCTTTCTTTTCACACAACTACTCTGATGATGCGTGTTGAGTTGAGATATCACATTGATCATCGCACTACCCAGCCTTTTTAAGTAGTACTAACGACGTTTTAGATGTGTATAATATAAAGCAAACGGACGTTTTAAGTAGTACGATAGTGAAGTAAAAATTCATTTGCTTGAGGGAAGCAGCAAGCAACTTAAATTTGGGGGTGGGGGGTACTACTAATCAGACACGAGCACCTTCAATTAGCTGGGCCGGCACGCTTTTACAGAGACGACTTGTTCTCTATATCATCAAAGTAACGATGTTCCATAGCTTTCTTTGCTGAAATCCTCTTGGATGGTTCGTATTCAAGCATAGCCTGCCGAAAGAGGAGGAAAGCAATAACATACAATTTAAAAACAGATAGATCTATAACTCACACACTTAGGCATAAGGGATGAGCCAGGAGAACTTACAGATAAGAGGTCCAAGCCATCCTCGTCTAGACCAGGGACAGCCATTGACAGCGGTTGTGGCTTCCACTGTGGATATTCATGCCAGTTGAGCAACTTGCTAACTCCGGGCCACCTTTGCTCGTTTGGGGTTCCCAACAATCTGTTTCACAGTAAATATTTGTGGGCTGAAAAAGGTTAAAATTTTGCTCTGTTTATTCGTACTTATATTAGTTTTTCTCCTACTAACTAAACCTGAAGATGTGAAGAAGCTGCTGCACCTCAGAGTCACCGGGGAATAGGGCTTGCTTTGTCACCAGTTCGGCTGATAAGTAGAAATTCAAGAATCAGATCACATTTATAAATAATAAATGTAAATTATAGGAACATAAGAGCTGCAACATACCAAATATACAAGCAACAGACCACATGTCAACCCCAGTAGAGTAGTGGGTGGCGCCCAATAGCACCTCAGGTGCTCTGTACCAAAGTGTAAGAATCTGCCAACAAAACACAATAACTATCTTAACTTATACCCATAAATATTTAAAAGATCGTCTGTTACTATAATTTATACGAATGACTGGCAAGATAATGAGTCAAACCTCGTGAGTGTACTTCTTGACTGGTACAGTGTAAGAGCGGGCTAATCCGAGATCAGCAATTTTGAGCATCATGGTTTTGCGGTCCATCAAAAGATTGTGAGGCTTGAGATCCCTGTTAAAAGAGTTTAGCAAAAGTTAATATAAGGGAAGACGTAATCTGCATGGTAAATATCGAAAGCTTGGATCTACCAACCTGTGTAAAACACCATGTCCATGACAAAAAGCCACGCCTTTGCAAAGCTGATACATCAGACACTGCGTGATGGAAAGCAAAAATATAAGAAAATGTGAACGAGTATCGATAGCAAGATGAAGACAACAAATCTGGCTCCAAGCCAAATCAAGTGACAAAGATGAAAACATCTGTACCTTGACAATTGTGGGTGGGATATTTTGGCCAGTTTGACGAAAGCTGCGGATGTATTTCTTGAGGTCAGTGTCCATGTACTCGAAAACTAAATAAAGAACGGTCCTGCCTTCTTTATTCTGACCTTGTTTCACGTCCATTAGTCTGTGTAATTATCATTTGAAGATCGATTTACTAGAGAAAATGATGTTGCGGTCAGATTCAATAAAATCTCATGAATAGTTACATCCAATAAGTGCAAGAAATGGTACAGCAAGATTAATCTTGACATTCATTTCTTAATATCAAAGTAACATTACCTACCCATCTAAGCTGCAAGATCCTTGCCGAAAAGAAATACAAAACAAACAAAAGATAACGAAGGAACTTACTATCAATAAGAAAACTGAAACACTCCGTACGATTCTAACACAAAATCAAACAGATGATACCAGTAAAGCAGACTAGTTTCGTAGATCACAGAGAATCGACATGGTGTGATGCTCACAGTAAACATCCACTACAAGGGATCAAGGAACCAACAAGAAATAAAATTGACAATGAAATCTGAAAATTACCTGACGATGTGAGGATCTCTGGATAGCATCCGCAACAGTGAAACCTCACGAAGGGTGGTCGGAGGCACACCTTCTTCGTCTTCATGGAGACGAGTCTTCTTCAAAGCCACGATCTTTCCAGTGGCTTTGTCTCTCGCTCTGTACACTTTCCCATATGTTCCCTCGCCAACTTTCTCTAATTTCTCAAACGCCTCCATCGCCGATTTTGATTTCTCAACAAGAGCCATTGTTTTTCCTTTATCTCTATAGAACAGATCTTTGAATGTGCGGTGGTTTCTTTAGGATTAGACAACTGAATAAGTAAATACCTACTAAGATAGTGCAGAATGTGCGTTTCGTAACGGCAATATTTTTTGAAATTCAAAACGTGTAAATGCCCCAGATTGGATGAAATTTTTCTTTTCAAAATAATATTTTATTTCGAAATTTTTGCGCTATATACGTTACGAGGTTCATGGCCTATTGACTCACATGGGTCAGCCTGAGATTTCGCATTCTTCCCATCAAGTTCAGCCATCTGATTTTCTCTTAATACAACATCTCTACTCAGAATGCAGCCCTTGAACCCAGGCTCTAAACACCAAAGTCTGTAGCCTTTTACTCCTTCTGGGTATCCTGTAAAAATGAACTTAACTGCCCTTGGATCAAGCTTCCCTTGTTTAATATGAGCAAACGCAATACAACCGAACACCTTTAGACCAGATAAGTCATGTATCATGCCTGTCCAAATTTCTTCAAGGGTCATGTATTCTAGGGCCGTAGACGGGCACCTATTAATTAGATATGTTGCCGCAGTTGCCGCCTCAGCCCAGAACGTCTTGGGAAGGCGTGCACAGATCAGCATACACCTTATCCTCTCCAATATAGTTCGATTGAATCTCTCACCTAGACTGTTTCGCTGGGGCGTGCTGGGAATTGTTCTGTGCCTCCTAATACCTGCTTTGCTACAGAATTCATTGAACTCGTTAGAGAAGAACTCGAGCCCGTTCTCAGTGTCTTTATTTTCTTTGCAGTCTGCAGCTCCACCTTAGTCTTCCATTCCTGAAACTTGTCAAACACTTCATCTTTAGATGTTAAGATAATAATCCAAAGTTTCCTAGAGAAATCATCTATTAGGGACATAAAGTATCTGCCTCCTGCATGCGAGGCTACCCTTGACGGTCCCCAAAGATCTATGCACGTAACTTAGGGGCTCAGTTGATTTCTATTTTCCCCTTTCAAACTTGACCCTACGGACTTGCCGAGAACACAAATTTCACAGAAGTCCAATGACTTGATTTGTGATCGGCCGAGTAGTCCCTTCTTTGAGAGTTCCACTAGTCCCTTCTCACTGACATGTCCTAGCCTCCCGTGCCACAAACTCTCACCCTCATCATCTTCAGTTATTGTTGCAGCTTTTCCAGTCACAGTGTTTCCTATCAGGTTTTTGCTGTCATTGGTGGCACAAGACAACCTGGAGCTTGAACAACTAGACGTCAAAACCACATTTCTATATGGGGAGCTAGAAGAAACTATATTCATGACTCAACCTGAGGGATTTGAGAAACAAGGCCAGGAAGAACAAGTGTGTCTCTTGAAGAAATCCCTCTACGGCCTGAAGCAAAGCCCAAGACAATGAACAGAAGGTTTGATTCATTCATGAAGAGGATAGGTTTCTGCAGAAGCAATCATGACAACTGTGTCTTCTTCAAGAAACAGAGTAACCAAGAAATGACTTGGCTCCTCCTATACGTGGATGATATGCTCATTGCTAGTAGAAATAGAGGTGAAATCCAGAGCGTGAAGGAGCTGCTGAAGTCAGAATTCGAGATGAAGGACCTAGGCGCTGCAAGTAAAATCTTAGGAATGGAAATCACACGAGACAGAGACAAAGGCTTGCTGAAGCTAAAGCAGACAGATTATTTGTCATCAGTACTAAGGAGGTTTGGAATGATTGATGCTAAATCTGTGAGCATCCCATTGGCAGCATACTTCAGGCTTAGCAAAAGATCAGAAGAAGGAAATGATGAAGTGGTTGAGCACATGAGAGACGTCCCATATGCCAACATCGTAGGATCATTGATGTATACATGGTATGCACCCGGCCTGATCTTAGTTATGCAATGAGTGTACTAAGCAGATTCATGGCTGAACCTAAGAGAGATCACTGGGCAGCACTTAAGTATGACAAGAAGCATGTGAGAGGGACTTTAAACTGCGGGCTTGCCTATTGAAAGCAAGCTAAAGCCTGGACAGGAAATCAAATCATAGCCAGCTATGTCGATTCTGATTCTGCAGGCTGTTTGGACACTAGAAAGTCTCTGACCGATTATGTCTTCAACTCGTTTGGCACTGCAATTAGCTGGAAGGCAACTCTTCACGCGTCGTAGCTCTGTCAACAACAGATGCCGAAGACATAGCATTAACTGAGGCGATTAAAGAAGCAATTTGACTGAAAGGAATGATTCATGAACTGGGAATTCACCAGCAGCAAGTGGAGTTCTTTTGCTACAACCAAGGGGCCGTGCATCTGTTGAAGAACAATGTCTTTCATGGAAGGACGAAACATGTAGATGTGAGGCTACATTTCATAAGAGATATCCTAGGAAAAGGAGAGGTTACAGTGCAGAAAATAGCCGCAGAACACAACCACTCGGACATGATCACCAAGTCGATTCTTACACTGCTTGGAGTTGATTGGGTGCTCAAGTTCTCTTTAATATGAGCAGGATTATGGGCCAACAAATGAAATGAAGAGTTGTAGGTTCAAGGTGGAGATTTGTTAAGGGATTGAACCAAAACTCTGTGAGGAAGATTATGATCAGTGAAGCTATCGGGTCTGAAAGCTGAAGGTGTACACTGATATATAAAATCAGTTAAGTCTGTGAAGGTCGTCCGATGAGAAGATCCAATGGCTTATGTACAAATGGATTGTGGTGACCATCTGGACTTCAAGTCCTTCTTGTTTTTTTTTTTTGTCGTTTTTTCCGGTTTTTCCTCGTTTCCCTTCAAAATTTTGGCCAAGCCTTGATGAACAAGCACATACTTGTCTTCTCTGCCACAGAGTGGGACTCCCTGTACCATCAAATTGTCGCAATTTTGAAGCTGTTTTTCGTGATCATTACCTCTGTAGAGACTCAATAGAGATAATTCCCAAAAGGCTAGCGACTTGTCTCCTAGACACAAGCTCCCTCTGACACTAGCCCCTCTCGATCGATATTCCCTTCTAATACCTGATGTGGAAGATCAAACGCATTTGCAACCACAGAGCATATTTAGAGTACCAGCAGAATCTGTCTTTGATACCACTTGTTGGGAAAAGTAATAGTTCGAGCACAATGTTGGTTGGTATTTGGACACCGACAATTAATTGGAGTAGTTTGAAACCTAAATGACACCGAGAGAGAAGACGAGCTTTACGTGGTTTCGCCAATATTGCCTACTTCTCCGGATAAATACCTCACTATCTTTCTCTCGCATTTGTGCTAGTTTTTTTCGCTCTTTATAGTTGCCTATTTTATAAATATCTTCAGCTCTTCTGGACGGTCCAAATCCAACATTCAGAATTTCGCCACATCATCGGGCAATATGGGCTTCTCATTCCTTAACATTTTCCTTTTACTTTAGTTATAAGATATGTTATAGATAATAGGTGAATCTATAGAAAAACACCCAATTGTATAAAATTTTTACACATAATTACTCATGTCAGAAAATTTTACAGATAGGTACCTGATTTATTTTTTACCAGTTTCTTTAGTCATGCCGTACCTTCCTGTGTGCATATTGCGTACCATAACACGTTGATATGTGGTACCTAAATATAGCATATGTCGTACCTGCGGCATACATGTGTGTTACATAGGGCGTACATAAATATAGCATACGTCGTACCATTTTCTGTTATATAGGGTACCCAAATCTATTGATATAGGGTACCCAAATGTGTTGTATGGTGTACTTTCGGGGGATCGGGTACCTATGTGCAAAAAATTTATTCTGTTAGGTACCTACATATAAAAAAATCCTGACATGGTACTAAATTACAAGTTTTTATCCAAATAAGTACTTATGTGTAAAGACCCCTAGATAATACCAATAATATTATAATATTATATTACTAATATTATATTATATAGTTTTTTCATTTCAATTTTGTCTGCAGTAGTAAATCAGCTAGAGAAAGAGATCATATGTGACAACATCATCATAAATGTCAAACACGTTTTATTGCAACAATCAATCACATCGAGTATAAGGCGACCAAATCAAGGATAAGATCTCAATGTCCGCTAAATCACAGCACCATTGTGATAATACATACATATATTTATATATTTAATAATCCAGTTACTTTCGATACTAATCTACGTTGGCTGGTATTATTTCTAACCCATTTGGCTAACATGTAGTTATAATCAAATATTTGTACTATAAAATCTCCATAAATTAATACTCTATAAATTAATAAACTCTCTAAAATAATAAAATCTCCCGGTCCCGACTTAGGCCTTCGTAAAAAATCACCAAATTTGATAAGATAATAATATAATAATCTTTCGGAAAAACGCTTTATAAATATTAGGTCCCAAAATTCTAAATTAATAATTCATAAAAATTACAATTATAAATTATGATAATTTGTTAAAATAAGAATATATTTGTTACTAGATTTTCTGGATTTCATCCCTAACTTTTTAATTGCAGTCACTAGTTTTGATGTTGATCTTTTGCTGCAACAAAAAATTGTGAAGGGTTGGTTTTGCCATTTTGTGTCGCTTAATATCCCCACCTTTCTGAAAGTTGGCTGAACGATACTCCAACGATATCCTGAGAGCATTTGATATTGTAGCTTTATCCACACTTGTAAATCGTTTTAAGTACATGAACATAGTTAATGAAACATATTTGAATTCATTATTGCCAATAACATTATGAGTTTGTTGAATTTAAATAGTCTATCTTTTAATTAATAAAATATTAATTTATCGATATTGTTAGGAAATGGACACCTCTCGAACGAGGTTTCAGTGTATTTTCAGTGTATGCTATCAATTACGATCGAGTTGAGCAACTTTGAGCTCAATCGGATCGAAATTCTGCAATGAACACACACACTTAACAACGGATTTACGTGGTTCGGCCCTGACTTTGGGCCTACTCCACGGATCAAACCTAGCCTCCTTTCTTAACACGAAAGTTGTACACTGCCGTGCCCTCTACACTTTCGTGTTTACACTTCACTCAGATTCTCACTCTATAAGAAACTATGGACTCGGAAAGATCGATACTCGAACTTAAACATCTGATATATATAGAACAAAGATCATGCTGAAATCATGTTGCACGACTGATCTGAGCCGTCTGTTGTATCCGATCGAACGCACGAGAGCTTGCCACGTCTCCCTTGCTTAAACACGTGACCCATCAAGAGAAACATGCGACTTTATAAGTGAACTTGCACTTTCAATCAGAGCCGTTCGATTCTGATCTTGCGTGAGATTCGCAATCCGCATCAACTCTCATCTCTCAATCTCGGTCATCGATACCCTTTCCGCGCGCCATCCTATGAGTGAAGTTCAATTCCCAACTTCAAATCTGAGCCCTGCGATCGCGCACGCACAGATCGGACGGCTGCTGAAACGCGCGACTTCCTTCAGCTTCTTTCTTCATCAGTTCGACTTCAGCTCCAACTGGCTGGTTTCTCCGACCATTTCTGGCGCCTCCGGCGAGTTTCCGGCTCGCCGTTCCCGACAGATATATTAATATCTCTCTAAATTAATAAAATTTCATGGTCCAATGTTATTAATTTATAGAGGTTTTACTCTATACCTAATATCACCTTTGCTTTTGGTATTTTAAACCCATTTGGCTAATATGCTCTCGGGGTTTACCTGGCCCTCAGGGTTTCCCGGATTTCCAAAAAAAAAAAAAAGCGAGCAGGTAACTTGGCTGCTCATCATATTTGGCTAAACAGACTTTGATGAATGATGGCAGGTGACAAGCTATTCGGATAATATGTTTTTTCTTTAAAAATTACACTTGATGACATGCATATATTATACCTTTTAAAGAAATGCATATGTTATAATTCGATGGTTTCGGCCTTTTACTAATTCCATTGGTTTCCGCTCCGTTGTAACCCACCTTTAGAATCATAATGGAAAGTTCGTATCAATTCAGGAGAATGGATGGTGAGCTCTTATTTAATCAACATTGAGAGTGAAAGTAAGCACATTTATAAGCACATGAGGGTGAGCTCTTATTTAATCCTCATTGAGAGTGAAACGTAAGCACATTATTGTTCCCCATTCTTTATTTAGGAGAACGGCATAACTTTGTAATTCCAAGTGAAACGTAAGCACATTATTGTCCCCCATTCATCAGGTAATCTCGGCCGCAACCTACGAAGCAAACGGGAACCGTTTGTTGCATATTATTGTTGCAGAAACATTAACTCATTTAATCGATTGATGAGCGTTACATCTAGTTCGCCTCACTCACGGGGAATGAAAAAAATATATGGGATCCCGGCCGGTTCGTCGCCGCGGAAGGGAACGGAGGATTTAGGGTCCCCACTGCCAAGCCTAATCACGTATCGAATTGTAAGCACTCTTGCAAAGAACTAAATCCGAAAATTCCGATTGGATATAAAAGAAACATATTCGAAGATTGTGCGAACAAAATTTCCTTAAAACAGATTCGCTCCCTCACATATGTGCTAGAGGTTTTAACGAGCGTCTGTTTCCCAGGATACTTCGAAAACCCGGCGTTCGTTTAGCACAAAAGCGACACCGACGATAAACTGAACAAGAATGATAGCAGATCCAATTTTTTAATGAGTATTCGTTTTATATTTTCTTACTTCCCTTATTCTCTTCTATTAGGATTATCTCCTATTTATAGCACCAAAAAATTATTAAAGAAATGAATTATTTTTAACTAAATGACATAATATTTGAGAAGTGGTTTAAACCCCTTCATTATTCAATTTGATGAGTGGTTTTTTAACCATTCCACCATTCAACCAAAGCCATCAATCTTCTAGAAGTCGAGCCTTCTAGAAGTTGGGCCTTCTAGAAATCGGGTCGTTATTGGGCCAGGACCGAAGCCCAATTTTATTTAATTTCAAAGCCCAATTCATTAAATAGAAATATCTTTTTCTAGACGAAAAATTATTTTATCCGGAACATTAGCGCGGGTTGATCAAATCTCCGCGACCGGAAAATAATTCCTCATTCATTTATAAAACCAAATGTAATATAAATTGTTCAACAGTAAGACCTAGCCAATAAGGCTTGGCTCTAGTGGTCAAGCTGAGGCACTAAAAGTCTTTGGAGGGGTAGGTAACGAGTTCGAACCTCCCTGGCTACCAAATGCTTGAGTTGGGCCTGTCACACATGGACTTGTCCAAGTGTGGTATACCTGGTTGACATGGTTTGCAGGCTAGCACGTCAATCGGGGTTTACCTGGCCCGCAAGGTTCCCTGGTTATAAAAAAAAAAAAAACACCGGACAACCTACGTCACAAGACGTGTAACATGAATCAAATAATAAATAGCTAAAAACATATCTTTTTTTGTGAAAATTAGGTCTTTGTTGCATACAGCTATGCTAACTCATTTACTATATATACGTGTCTCAGCGAACTAGATCAGATCAACCCACCTTACACATATATCCTTTAATTTCTAATCCTTATCGAGAGTTGAGACTGAGAGAGAGAGGGAGAGAGATGCTGGATCTTAAAGGTAAAATAATAGTTCAAAAGGAAGTTAAGTGCCATGGAGATGTCTTCCATGAGCTTTTCAGGCACAAACCTCACCAAATTTCCAAGGTTACACCCAACCATATCCACGGTTGCCAGCTGCACAAAGGAGAATTCGGAGCCGTTGGATCCATTTGCTTTTGGGATTATACTCACGGTTAGCTAGGCAGTCAGCATGATCATCAAGATTTATATATATCTTCCATCTATAATATAAATTCTTGATATAATACTTATTATAAGTATATTACACGAGGGCGATTAATTTTCTTGCAGCTGGTAAGAAGGAGAGAGTCAAGACTATTATCGACGCTGTGGATGAGGCGAAAAACTCATTCACCATCTCCGCCATCGAAGGAGACATCATTCAACTATACAAGAAATTTACTGTGACCCTTCAAGTCGACAAAAATACTGGTGAGAAACATGTGGTTACGTGGATCTTCGACTACGAGAAGGTTAGTGAAGATGTGCCCGAACCCTTGAGTTACGTGGCTTTCTTCATTAACTTCTCCAAAGATATCGAAGCCCACCATGCAAAGTGATCGTGTCGGTTGACTTGAGCTGCATCGCGGATCTGAGATGAACTTCAACGTTAATGTTCAATAATACGTGTGTATGTGTCTTGTGTTCAGTAATAATCTATGCGTGTGTGTCTGCGGTCTTGTGTGAAACATTATGGATGATATTATGTGGGATTGTGTATGTTTTCTTGTATGTAGTATGTATGGATTTCTCTTCAATAAAGAAGTTAATCGAGTGATTCGTGTTTTTTTTTTTTTTTTGGTAGAATGATTTTGAGTTTGCATAAATGATTATGCCAGTAAATTTGTACATGCGAGTTGAAAACAAGAAATGTTAATGAAGATTACTATGCTTAATTGGTTATACTGTACATGGGAGGAGACTATATGCAGACTGGGTCGATTATTGTAACATGGTCGTTTTATGATTTCATAACTTGATCCGACATTTGTGTATCAAAATTTCAACTCAATTATTAGATCAATAGTACTTAGGGGTGGCTGGTTTAGTCCGGTTTTTCGGGTTTTGCTTTTATAAATGCTTAATCCGATAGTCGAAGTGTTTTAATTTGGTAGGGTCGATTTTTGGCCGATTTGATTTTCCCGTTATAGACCTTAGTTCATTAAAGAAGAAAAAATATAATTTATACCTAACTGCATAGGCATGTGAAAAATCAGCAACATTATTACCATATAATAATATTTGTGAATCACAACCGATAACTTAGAAGGTTTTGATTAAAAGCTCCATCTGTCACTGATTAATTATTTAGTGAACCACAATTATTTAAGGGTTTGAATGAAGAAAACATTTGCCTCATGCCTCCCGTTTAATTGATTTTATTATTTTCAATGAAAAAAGATCTTTATTTTGGTGGGTTCAAGTATGAATATAACTTGGCTGATATTTTAAACTTGGCCCATAAAAAAAGATTATATAAAATTATATATGTTACTTTATTTTCCCCATTATTTAGGTTATTTTTCAGGAAGTCCAAAACCAAGTCAAAATCGACTTAAAAAACTGAATGAATGAACCTAAAAACCAAAAATTACGGTTCAGCTGATTTTTCAGATTTATCCAACTTTGAACACCCCTAGTAGAACTTGCTTTCCTTCATCTCATTGCATAAATGCATATGAATTAAGATCAATATTTTATTGTGTTTTTTTCTTCCAAAGATAGCTTGCTGGTGGCTCATTCATGAAAAACAATAATGGTTGAGCATCAAGGGTTTCTCTGCTGGCTCGATGAAATCATTCACTACAAAAAAACAGCGATGTAGCGACTGCACCTACCGACTACAAATTAGTAGACGCAACTTACCGACTACAAGTTCAGTTACCGAGTACCATAGTCCAAGTAGGAAAACCTGACTACAAATAGTGATAAATCAAGATTATTAGTCGGTATGTGATTTACGGACTACATAGAGTGACTACAATTGCCGTGCCCCTCGCAGCCTAAGTTCAGATCTGGAACACAAAAAATCAAAACACGCGCCACCCTCGCAGCCTTCCCGCCCTCGTCTTGCCGACCTTCCCCTCGCCGTGCCTTCCCGCCCCTCTCAGCCGCACACCCCTCGCAGCTGCCACTCCCATCCTGTGCCGGCCCGCCCCTCGCCGAGCCTCCCTGATAAACGTATTTTTCTACGCTTATCTTCATATTAATTATATTGTTCCTGGGCATTTTAAAGTTATTTTACATGTTTATTAGTGCTTTAACACGTGTTTATAGTTATGCCGGACTTAAGACGACAATTGGGGAAAACGGGAGTGAATATACTCAGGGTATATTTTTGTTGCGTGCATGTTTTGTATTTTTTCAGGTTTGAAAGCATCGAACGTGGGAGTGCCAAACAAAGCTTAAAACATCCAACTTATGCCCAAAGTCACACTAATAGCCCAAGTTACACTAATAGCCCAAGTTGTCGACGAACGCCTAACAACCAAGCTCTTCTTAGTTTCTCGATAATTAAGAGACGCTCTATAATTACTTCCCTAATCGAAAAATAACCTCCGGGGCGCCCTTCAAGGTTTAAGATTCCGACAGCATTAAAAATGAAAGAGACCCGATTATTGACTAACTCGCTCGGACGACGCTCTCGCAAGAAACGACCCTGGTCCGTTAGGAATCTACCATCGATTATATGAATATGGTGGAGAACGATTACTTCAACTATTATTTATAGTCGTTAGTTTCTAATTTTCCTTCGTCTATTCTTAGTTTAATGTTTCTATCAGTCAATTTTCAAAAATATATTTTCGTTTATGATAGCTTAATTTGATTTTCGTTTGAAAAAAGTTAAAAACCCCTCTTTATTATTATTACTATTACTAATACCATTACTATTATTATTTATATACATAAATACCCCCTCTGTAAAATAACTTGTAATTTAGTACCCTGTCAGGATTTTTTTATATGTAGGTACCTAATATAATAATTTTTTTGCAGATAGGTACCCAATCCGTCGCAGGTACGCCATACAATACATTCGTTACCCTATATCAACACATTTGGGTACCCTATATAACAGCAAATGGTACGCCGTATTAGTACATTTAAGTACGCCCTATTTAAAACATAAGGTACGCGGTACAAATACGTTTCGGTACCCTATATCAACGTGTTATGGTACGTCGTACACACACAGGAAGGTACGGCGTGACTGAAGAAACTGGTAAACATTAAATCGGCTACCTATTTGTAAAAATTTTATTCAAGTATGTATTTACGTGTAGATGTCATTGTAACTAATCTATTTCTTTGTCTGTAAAGTCAACAATTTTAAATTTGTTAAATATTTCACGATTTTAATTATTTTTACTTAAACCCTAAATCCTAAATCCTAAACCCTGAATCCAAAACCCTAAACCCTGAACTCTGAACCCAAAACCCTAAATCCTGAACCCTGAATCCTGAACCCTGAACCCTGAACCCTAAACCCTGAACCCTAAACCCTGAACCCTAAACACCAAATCCTAAACCCCAAAACCTGAACCCTAAACCCCAAACACTAAACCCAAAACCCCAAACCCGAACCACAAATCCTAAACCCCGAACCCCAAACCCTAAACCCTGAACACTAAAACCTAAACTCTAAACCCTAAACCCTAAATCCTAAAACCCTAAACCCTAATTCCTAAACCTTAAACCTCGGACCTCGGACCTCGTACCCGAACCCGAACTCAAACTCGAACCCCGAACCCGAACCCCTAACCCCGAACCTCGAACACCGAACCCCGAACCCCGAACCCTAAATCCTAAACCCCGAACACTAAACTTTGAACCCCGAACCCCGAACCCAAAACCCTAAATCCTGAACCCCGAACCATGAAGCCTGAACCCCGAACCCCGAACCTAGAACCCGAAACCCAGAACCCTGAACCTAAAACCCGAAAAACCTGAACCCTGAACCCTAAAACCCGAAAACCCTGAACCCTGAACCCTAAACCCTGAACCTTGAACCCTGAACCCTAAACCCTAAACTCTAACTTGGTTGTGAACTCCTTTCTTTTTTCTTAGCTTTTGTGATGTTCATTTTCTTGTTGCAGGAAACTTCTGTTCTGATAAAAAACCAGCTGCTGTAAATTGTTGGACGGGCGTGGAAAATCAGTTGTGTGTGAGGCGATTATCAACTGGAGACTAGGGTTGTAAATGAACTGAATATTTTCGGTTCGGTTCGAGATTCGATTCGAAATTTAAGATTCGAATTCGAAATAAACGAATACGAATACGAATACAAATACTTTTTCTAATTCGAATAATTTCGAATACGAATAAGAATATGTCGGTATTCGATTCGAAAAATTAACAAATATTCGGTTCGTTTAATGTAATATATATTAAATAATATAATATATTATATATATACTTGTAAGCCCAAATACACTATTAGACCCGAATTATTTATTTGTTTAACCCATAAAAAGCAAATAAATAGATAAAACAAACCCCTTCATTTGTTTCTCAGATTTTGTAATTTTTCGGAATTTCTTTGTAGTTATTTTGTAATTCTAACAGGTTTTATGGGGGAAGACTGAAAGTTCCTTTTGAATATTCGAATATTCGCGAAAATATACGAATATCGTTATCGAATCGAATAGTATCGATTTTTAGGATTCGAATACCAATCGAGTCGAATACGAATACTTGAAAAAATTAACGAATACAAATTGAATATTATGCTATTCGATTCGATTCGGTTCGTTTGCAACCCTATTGGAGACATAGTTACGAGAGTCTTGAAAAGTACAGTGCCTGCTCTTGTTGAGCTCAACATGTTTAAGAACCTCACTGGCTCAGCCATTGCTGGTGCGCTTGGTGGCTTAAATGCACATGCATGCAGCCAACACCGTTTCTGCAATCTTAGAGCCACAGGACAATCCAGCTCAAAATTTAGAGAGTTCTCACTGTATTACAATGAAGGAAGCCGTTAATGGTGGGAAAGATCATATTTCAGTAACCATGCCGTCCATCGAGGTAAATCAACGCATAATTACTCTAGTATTCTGTACACATTGTTCAGGCACGATGTGATATAGTTAATCATCCCCCTTCTTAAGATAGTACGGCCTAAGCTGGCGGGTATGGCCAGGCAACTAGCTACAAACAAAGATATAGTTGTTTGCATATATTCATGATCCACTCCAACTTTTTGGAAAAATATGACGGTAATCAAGTTGTTTTATGTGTAGGTTGGCACAGTTGGCGGTGGGACCCAATTGGCATCTCAATCAGCTTGCCTTAACCTACTCGGTGTAAAAGGAGCTAGCAAAGAAGGTCCAGGGTCGAACTCTCAGCTCCTTGCAGCATAGTTGCTGGTTCAGTATTGGCTGGTGAACTCTCTCTAATGTCCGCTATAGCAGCTGGTCAGCTCGTTAAAAGTCACATGAAATACAATCGATCAAGCAGGGACATCTCTAAGATTTGCTCTAATTAACTAGCAGTAGAAAATTACCTGGCGCTACGATTGGAGTAACAGTTAAGTTTGCGGAATAACTCGTTTTTACAATGCTCTTATTTGGTTTTCTTTGTTGGCAAGATTTGTTTTAGGATTGTGTGTGATTTATGTACAGAGGTCAAGAAACTTCAGAGGATTGTTTTCCAATATTTTATTGTGGAGTATTTTGACTTTGTACGCATTATAAATATCTGAGATATTACATATATTGCTCGATGAATGTCATCTTACAGATAGAACGAGGTGATGTACATGGGATCTTCAGGAATCAGGATATTGCAGAATTCAGATCCAAGACAACTCGATCTTTGATGCTCTAGACTAGACCTTTGCGACTACACTTTGATACATGTAATGCAAACTCTCCTATGACGTCAGGCTTTATTGATTGTTGCCGATACATATTCCTTCTTATTGAACTTCGACGAGCTGAAACTTCTAAAAGAGAATCCAAAAAAAGAACTACAGAGTTATAGTTTATTTCATTCCGAACTCAACTCAAGTTACTCTTCCCTCTCTCTAGTTTTGAAGAAACCCTAATCCTCACTCCAAGCCGCCGCCCCTTCCCACACCACCCATCACCCCCTCCTCTCCAAAAACCACCCTACTCTTTCCTCCTTCCATCCTCCCCCGCATCCATTAACTAATTAAAAAAAAAAGCTTTCTTTTTGACCTTTCTTTTTTCTTTTGTTTTCTTCCTTTGTTTTTTTACTAATTACAGAAAAGGCTTCACTCTACAGCCCAGCCGTGGTCGCTCAGCGTCACCGCCAAGGGAAGCCGCCCGCCGCCTAGCTGTCACCCCCGCCCGCCTGTTGCTGCCGGGCGCGGCTCTTCCTCTGCCCGCCGGCCTCTTCCTTTTCCGCCGCCTGCCCGTCGCCCATTGCCCGCTGTCGCCTCCCCATCCTCCAACGTCGGGCCGGTCTCGGCCAGCAGCAGCCCAACACCCGTCAGCCCTCCTTCGCCCAACCACTGCCAATCGCCGTCACCAGCCTTGAGTGTCCCGTAGTGGACCTCTTTTCTTCCGACCTTAGGATCGTTTAGGATCGGGAGGCCCCAGTCCGATGAAGACAAAACCCAGAAGTCGACGGTCGAAGAAAGTGAAGATTGTTGTAGATTTAGCTTAATACCTCTTTAGCTCTAGATCTTAGATAACGAGTTTTGTTTTGTGTCGGTTTTTTTGTTCCCCACTTTCTCCCTATGTGGGAGTGTTTTTTCCCCTTGTGGGAGATTGTGTGTTGCTCCTAGGTGACCTTTGTTCTCCCGGTTGACGATGTACCGGTGAGACTTCTTGGTTTCGAAAAAAAAAAAAAAAAACTTCGATGAGCTGAATGCGCGTGAGATTTCCTTTTTTAGTTTGTTTTCTTTCTTTTCACACAACTACTCTGATGATGCGTGTTGAGTTGAGATATCACATTGATCATCGCACTACCCAGCCTTTTTAAGTAGTACTAACGACGTTTTAGATGTGTATAATATAAAGCAAACGGACGTTTTAAGTAGTACGATAGTGAAGTAAAAATTCATTTGCTTGAGGGAAGCAGCAAGCAACTTAAATTTGGGGGTGGGGGGTACTACTAATCAGACACGAGCACCTTCAATTAGCTGGGCCGGCACGCTTTTACAGAGACGACTTGTTCTCTATATCATCAAAGTAACGATGTTCCATAGCTTTCTTTGCTGAAATCCTCTTGGATGGTTCGTATTCAAGCATAGCCTGCCGAAAGAGGAGGAAAGCAATAACATACAATTTAAAAACAGATAGATCTATAACTCACACACTTAGGCATAAGGGATGAGCCAGGAGAACTTACAGATAAGAGGTCCAAGCCATCCTCGTCTAGACCAGGGACAGCCATTGACAGCGGTTGTGGCTTCCACTGTGGATATTCATGCCAGTTGAGCAACTTGCTAACTCCGGGCCACCTTTGCTCGTTTGGGGTTCCCAACAATCTGTTTCACAGTAAATATTTGTGGGCTGAAAAAGGTTAAAATTTTGCTCTGTTTATTCGTACTTATATTAGTTTTTCTCCTACTAACTAAACCTGAAGATGTGAAGAAGCTGCTGCACCTCAGAGTCACCGGGGAATAGGGCTTGCTTTGTCACCAGTTCGGCTGATAAGTAGAAATTCAAGAATCAGATCACATTTATAAATAATAAATGTAAATTATAGGAACATAAGAGCTGCAACATACCAAATATACAAGCAACAGACCACATGTCAACCCCAGTAGAGTAGTGGGTGGCGCCCAATAGCACCTCAGGTGCTCTGTACCAAAGTGTAAGAATCTGCCAACAAAACACAATAACTATCTTAACTTATACCCATAAATATTTAAAAGATCGTCTGTTACTATAATTTATACGAATGACTGGCAAGATAATGAGTCAAACCTCGTGAGTGTACTTCTTGACTGGTACAGTGTAAGAGCGGGCTAATCCGAGATCAGCAATTTTGAGCATCATGGTTTTGCGGTCCATCAAAAGATTGTGAGGCTTGAGATCCCTGTTAAAAGAGTTTAGCAAAAGTTAATATAAGGGAAGACGTAATCTGCATGGTAAATATCGAAAGCTTGGATCTACCAACCTGTGTAAAACACCATGTCCATGACAAAAAGCCACGCCTTTGCAAAGCTGATACATCAGACACTGCGTGATGGAAAGCAAAAATATAAGAAAATGTGAACGAGTATCGATAGCAAGATGAAGACAACAAATCTGGCTCCAAGCCAAATCAAGTGACAAAGATGAAAACATCTGTACCTTGACAATTGTGGGTGGGATATTTTGGCCAGTTTGACGAAAGCTGCGGATGTATTTCTTGAGGTCAGTGTCCATGTACTCGAAAACTAAATAAAGAACGGTCCTGCCTTCTTTATTCTGACCTTGTTTCACGTCCATTAGTCTGTGTAATTATCATTTGAAGATCGATTTACTAGAGAAAATGATGTTGCGGTCAGATTCAATAAAATCTCATGAATAGTTACATCCAATAAGTGCAAGAAATGGTACAGCAAGATTAATCTTGACATTCATTTCTTAATATCAAAGTAACATTACCTACCCATCTAAGCTGCAAGATCCTTGCCGAAAAGAAATACAAAACAAACAAAAGATAACGAAGGAACTTACTATCAATAAGAAAACTGAAACACTCCGTACGATTCTAACACAAAATCAAACAGATGATACCAGTAAAGCAGACTAGTTTCGTAGATCACAGAGAATCGACATGGTGTGATGCTCACAGTAAACATCCACTACAAGGGATCAAGGAACCAACAAGAAATAAAATTGACAATGAAATCTGAAAATTACCTGACGATGTGAGGATCTCTGGATAGCATCCGCAACAGTGAAACCTCACGAAGGGTGGTCGGAGGCACACCTTCTTCGTCTTCATGGAGACGAGTCTTCTTCAAAGCCACGATCTTTCCAGTGGCTTTGTCTCTCGCTCTGTACACTTTCCCATATGTTCCCTCGCCAACTTTCTCTAATTTCTCAAACGCCTCCATCGCCGATTTTGATTTCTCAACAAGAGCCATTGTTTTTCCTTTATCTCTATAGAACAGATCTTTGAATGTGCGGTGGTTTCTTTAGGATTAGACAACTGAATAAGTAAATACCTACTAAGATAGTGCAGAATGTGCGTTTCGTAACGGCAATATTTTTTGAAATTCAAAACGTGTAAATGCCCCAGATTGGATGAAATTTTTCTTTTCAAAATAATATTTTATTTCGAAATTTTTGCGCTATATACGTTACGAGGTTCATGGCCTATTGACTCACATGGGTCAGCCTGAGATTTCGCATTCTTCCCATCAAGTTCAGCCATCTGATTTTCTCTTAATACAACATCTCTACTCAGAATGCAGCCCTTGAACCCAGGCTCTAAACACCAAAGTCTGTAGCCTTTTACTCCTTCTGGGTATCCTGTAAAAATGAACTTAACTGCCCTTGGATCAAGCTTCCCTTGTTTAATATGAGCAAACGCAATACAACCGAACACCTTTAGACCAGATAAGTCATGTATCATGCCTGTCCAAATTTCTTCAAGGGTCATGTATTCTAGGGCCGTAGACGGGCACCTATTAATTAGATATGTTGCCGCAGTTGCCGCCTCAGCCCAGAACGTCTTGGGAAGGCGTGCACAGATCAGCATACACCTTATCCTCTCCAATATAGTTCGATTGAATCTCTCACCTAGACTGTTTCGCTGGGGCGTGCTGGGAATTGTTCTGTGCCTCCTAATACCTGCTTTGCTACAGAATTCATTGAACTCGTTAGAGAAGAACTCGAGCCCGTTCTCAGTGTCTTTATTTTCTTTGCAGTCTGCAGCTCCACCTTAGTCTTCCATTCCTGAAACTTGTCAAACACTTCATCTTTAGATGTTAAGATAATAATCCAAAGTTTCCTAGAGAAATCATCTATTAGGGACATAAAGTATCTGCCTCCTGCATGCGAGGCTACCCTTGACGGTCCCCAAAGATCTATGCACGTAACTTAGGGGCTCAGTTGATTTCTATTTTCCCCTTTCAAACTTGACCCTACGGACTTGCCGAGAACACAAATTTCACAGAAGTCCAATGACTTGATTTGTGATCGGCCGAGTAGTCCCTTCTTTGAGAGTTCCACTAGTCCCTTCTCACTGACATGTCCTAGCCTCCCGTGCCACAAACTCTCACCCTCATCATCTTCAGTTATTGTTGCAGCTTTTCCAGTCACAGTGTTTCCTATCAGGTTTTTGCTGTCATTGGTGGCACAAGACAACCTGGAGCTTGAACAACTAGACGTCAAAACCACATTTCTATATGGGGAGCTAGAAGAAACTATATTCATGACTCAACCTGAGGGATTTGAGAAACAAGGCCAGGAAGAACAAGTGTGTCTCTTGAAGAAATCCCTCTACGGCCTGAAGCAAAGCCCAAGACAATGAACAGAAGGTTTGATTCATTCATGAAGAGGATAGGTTTCTGCAGAAGCAATCATGACAACTGTGTCTTCTTCAAGAAACAGAGTAACCAAGAAATGACTTGGCTCCTCCTATACGTGGATGATATGCTCATTGCTAGTAGAAATAGAGGTGAAATCCAGAGCGTGAAGGAGCTGCTGAAGTCAGAATTCGAGATGAAGGACCTAGGCGCTGCAAGTAAAATCTTAGGAATGGAAATCACACGAGACAGAGACAAAGGCTTGCTGAAGCTAAAGCAGACAGATTATTTGTCATCAGTACTAAGGAGGTTTGGAATGATTGATGCTAAATCTGTGAGCATCCCATTGGCAGCATACTTCAGGCTTAGCAAAAGATCAGAAGAAGGAAATGATGAAGTGGTTGAGCACATGAGAGACGTCCCATATGCCAACATCGTAGGATCATTGATGTATACATGGTATGCACCCGGCCTGATCTTAGTTATGCAATGAGTGTACTAAGCAGATTCATGGCTGAACCTAAGAGAGATCACTGGGCAGCACTTAAGTATGACAAGAAGCATGTGAGAGGGACTTTAAACTGCGGGCTTGCCTATTGAAAGCAAGCTAAAGCCTGGACAGGAAATCAAATCATAGCCAGCTATGTCGATTCTGATTCTGCAGGCTGTTTGGACACTAGAAAGTCTCTGACCGATTATGTCTTCAACTCGTTTGGCACTGCAATTAGCTGGAAGGCAACTCTTCACGCGTCGTAGCTCTGTCAACAACAGATGCCGAAGACATAGCATTAACTGAGGCGATTAAAGAAGCAATTTGACTGAAAGGAATGATTCATGAACTGGGAATTCACCAGCAGCAAGTGGAGTTCTTTTGCTACAACCAAGGGGCCGTGCATCTGTTGAAGAACAATGTCTTTCATGGAAGGACGAAACATGTAGATGTGAGGCTACATTTCATAAGAGATATCCTAGGAAAAGGAGAGGTTACAGTGCAGAAAATAGCCGCAGAACACAACCACTCGGACATGATCACCAAGTCGATTCTTACACTGCTTGGAGTTGATTGGGTGCTCAAGTTCTCTTTAATATGAGCAGGATTATGGGCCAACAAATGAAATGAAGAGTTGTAGGTTCAAGGTGGAGATTTGTTAAGGGATTGAACCAAAACTCTGTGAGGAAGATTATGATCAGTGAAGCTATCGGGTCTGAAAGCTGAAGGTGTACACTGATATATAAAATCAGTTAAGTCTGTGAAGGTCGTCCGATGAGAAGATCCAATGGCTTATGTGTCTTCTCAGCTCTAAGGGAAAAGCGTGTTTTGTGTTTTCATAAGTTGGGGATAACACGCTGTACCAACGAAGGAGCCAAAGGTACAACCACAATTACAATTGGCAGACGACTGATATACATCACTGAGTGATATAAATATCAGTATAGAAGCAAGAAGAAGCGCGCATGCATTTTCTTGAGTTTGAGAGAGCTTCAGAGTTGAGAGAACGGAGAATATTGGGAGGAAGTGAAGAAGCTTGTAATCTCATATTTCGTAATTAATAATATTCTTTGTTGGCCCCGTGGACGTTGGTTAAAATCTGAATCGAACCACGTAATTCTTCTTGTCTTTGTTCTTAATTTCTGCTAAAACTCAATCCAAGATTCTATCATGATCGTAATCAGAAATCTGAAAACATAAACCCACGCAAAGGCATTGAGGTAAACTTGATTCACTGCAAACAATTGGAACAATCTTGGAGCGTATTCCTTACAATTAATGTATTGCTTGTACAGAATTCTTAGAATAATGGTATTAGATCATGTAATTGTAGGGCTCAATAGAGGCATATTTGGAGTCCCGTCAGAAAAGAAAACTTAAATTGAGAAAATTAGTTGAAGTTCTCGAGTCTCAATGTTCCACGCCAAAGCCCACTCTTAAGTTTAGATAAGGTGTTGCTAAAAGAACACTTGAACTTTTGGCTTACATATTATAATAAACCTTTTTTCCTTTTGTTAAGGCTGCAGGAACCTGGAGCTCAGCACGATTATAATCGTGGGTTCGAAAGGACTAAACTTGGATTGAGAGACTTCATTACTTTGGGCGACTTTTTACAGTCTATCGACGTTGCCAAGGTAGTCATGGTCATAGAGGGGACTGCTCTGCTGTGTTCCTTAAATTGCCTAGAAATTGTGTGGTTAGTTTGTTGTTTAAACTGACATCCATCACATGTGATGACAATACAATAAATGGAGGGTAAAGCAGTTAACGTGATCAAGTTCAGCGCCAAAGGCCTTAATCTGTTGAACGGACAGCTAACTATCGACGCTTCATTCAAGATTGCCTCAGAATCAGTGAGCGCTTGAGATTCAAGACTTTCGTCTTTTGTTCTGCTTCTTCTTTACTTGCGTTTCTAACTCTTTCTTTTTTACGGTGATTGTTCCTCCTTTAGCAGGTAGACATCACTTACATCAACTCCCTGATCACTCCCCATCAGGTATAGGGTACTCATACACCTATCTATTATCTACCATGACGTAGAAACCAATTTCACACACTGATCAGTAATTGTGATTTAATATGATCGTACTGTAACTGATGTATGTTTTCAGCAAAAGATTATTGCTTCTTCTTGGCATCTTCAATCCAGATGGATGGCTTGAGATCACGTACGTTGACTATTATTTTATAAATGGTCAAGTATTATAGCTTATAACAAACCCTTCTTTTGCTATAGATATGTCGATGATTCGTTGAGAATGAGGCGGGACGACAAAGGAAACCTCTTCGTCTTACAGAAACAAGATTGATTTCCTGTTTTGTTTTAGCCCATAATTTAAAGAGTGACCGACTGAGTAAGACTTCGATAGTCACCAATTTCAAACATTCTTGTCTTCTAGACACTTCTTGTTGTATGTTCTTCAGCTAAACAATCTTCAAAATGAAATCTTTTAAAAGGGTAGCAATTTCTGCATATTAATATGTACCTATTATTCCTTGACACTTGGCGGACTTGACTTTTCTGAGCGCTTAGATTTTAGCTCTTCTTCCGGGTGAGAAATTCTACTCGGACAACATGTTTTAGGGGCAATGTAACTTGCCTTTTTTTGTCTATTTTTAACGTCTCCTTTACTTCAGTTGGCTTGGCTCCTTCAGTTGATGGCCTAAACACTGCGCAATCGACCACAAGAGGTGCACAAAACTTTACCACTGTGTATATTCCACTATAGCGAAGCATATTCATGATTATGGCTTAGACGATCCTATTAACTTGAAGCCAAACCACTCCAACAATAAGCAAACACTAGCTGGATACATAATATTAAAAAAGAAAACTTGAATACTGTATATGAACTACATAACAACAGTCTGAACTACATGGGGACTAGTACTATCAAGTTTCATGATTTCAAATCTTCTGACTGCAGAGGCTCTTCCATCCTTATGATAACTTGTTGTTGAGGTCGCAAAAAAGCTTAAAACTTTGGAACCATTTTGGTAATTATTAATAAAATAAAAGATTGTGACATGAGATATTGTAACGTTTTTTACGTTATTCTACCTATTACTAACTTAATTTATATGATGAACTACTTACTCAATCTGTTGTATATGTGTGTATATCGTATGCATCTTTATATTCCTAACATGTATTATAAAAACACGATTTTACATTACTACCATTCGATATAAAATGTTGTGGCTCACTCTTCACATTTATTTTTGAAGTTCAATTATATAACAGTTTGCATTTAGGAATGTGGGTTGCCCTACAATAGTTGTAAAAAATACTTTTCTCATCGTAACAAATTGCCTAATTTTTGTTGAACTACTACACTGGAAAAATATGGGTATTTACTTCCGCGCCGCTCCCAATTCTAGTATATATATACACCGCTATAAACAGATATTTTCTCTTCTGCTTCATCATTATCTATCATTTTATCATCCCCAAGGAAGCCGGCGCCGGGACAATCATGTCCCTCAACTGAGGCTGTTTTATCAATTGCCATCCAATCCAAGAATGTCCTTTTCGATCAGCTCCTACAATGGCGTATGTTGTCCAACACTGCGTTTCTGTAAACCCAGCACTGTTTGTAGAAGCCCAACGCTTGTGGGATTTCACAACTCTAATCCGTCTTTGCTTGTGAGCTATGGCGTGGGTCCCAACTCCTCGGATCCAAGGTATGTGTTCTTCTTTTCCTATGGACTCTGTTATGTTGCTTTATCCTGTGATGCTTGCGTATAATTCGTCGATTTGTTGCTCGGATGTTTGCCCTAAGTTTGTGTTAGAAACGGCTCTAGATAAATACTCTGAATATGCGGGATTGATAAAGGTTGTGGGTAGTATTCTACCTCACCCCTCTTCTATATGTTTATTTGTCCCTGTTTATCTGTAGACAACCTCGGCTACCATCAATGCCTTCTTTCGGTGTCTCGATGAATGACAACGGTACGTCCTGTGAGTTCCCATGTGGTTTATGGTGGTCTTGTTCTGCACCCAAAGCTTCGGCTAATGACGATGTAATAATCCAAAAACATAGCACGGTAACTCAGATTAAGGAAACCTTTACGCTGTCCTAAAAGGTGAGTGATTTACAATGTTTTTCTTAGCATTAATTTATTGCTTTTACAGGATTCTTGAAATAATGGTATTTGATAATGTAATTGTAGGGATCAACAGAGGCATATTTGGAGTCCCGTCAGAAAAGAAAACTGAAATCGAGAAATTAGTTGAAGTTCTTGAGTCTCAAAATCCCACACCAAAGCCCACTCTAAGTTTAGATAAGGTGTTGCTAAAAGAACACTTGAACTTTTGGCTTACATATAATAAACCTTTTTTTTGTTAAGGCTGCAGGAACATGGAAGCTCATATATAGCACGATTACGATCTTGGGTTCGAAAAGGACTAAACTTGGATTGAGAGACTTCATTACTTTGGGCGACTTTTTACAGTCTATCGACGTTGCCAAGGTAGTCATGGTCATAGAGTGGACTGCTCTGCTGTGTTCCTTAAATTGCCTAGAAATTGTGTGGTTAGTTTGTTGTTTAAACTGACATCCATCACATGTGATGACAATACAATAAATGGAGGGTAAAGCAGTTAACGTGATCAAGTTCAGCGCCAAAGGCCTTAATCTGTTGAACGGACAGCTAACTATCGATGCTTCATTCAAGATTGCCTCAGAATCAGTGAGCGCTTGAGATTCAAGACTTTCGTCTTTTGTTCTGCTGCTTCTTTACTTGCGTTTCTAACTCTTTCTTTCTTACGGTGATTGTTATTACTTCCTCCTTTAGCGAGTAGACATCACTTACATCAACTCCCTGATCACTCCCCATCAGGTAGGTACTCATACACCTATCTATCTACCATGCCGTAGAAACCAATTTCACAGACTAATCAGTAATTGTGATTTAATATCGTACTGTAGCTGATGAATGTATTCAGCAAGAACTATGAGCTTCTTCTTGGCATCTTCAATCCAGATGGATGGCTTGAGATCACGTATGTTGACTTTATTTTATAACTGCTCAAGTATTATAGCTTACATCAAACCCTTCTTTCGCTGCAGATATGTCGATGATTCGTTGAGAATAGGGCGGGACGACAAAGGAAACCTCTTCATCTTAGAGAAACAAGATTGATTTCCTGTTTTGTTTTAGCCCATAATTTACGAGTGACCACTGAGTAACACTTTTATAGTCACCAATTCAAACAATCTTGTCTTCTAGACACTTCGTGTATGTTCTCAGCTATTTTTTGAATTTTATTAATCAAACAGTCTCCAAAATGGAAACTTTCAAAAGAGTTAGCAATTTCTGCATTAATATGTACCTACTCGTTAGCACTTGGCGGACTTGACTTCTCTGAGCGCTTTGGTTTTAGCTCTTCTTCCAGGTGAGAAATTCTACTCGGACAACATGTTTTAGGGGCAATGTTAACTTGCTTTTTTGTCTATTTTTAACGTCTCCTTCCTTCAGTTGGCTTGGCTCATTCAGTTGATGGCTTAACACTGCAATTGACCACAAGAGGTGCACAAAACTTTACAGTTGTGTACATTCCACTATAGGGAAGCATATTCATGATTATGGTTTAGACGATCCTATTAACTTGAAGCAAAACCACACCTACAATAAGCAAACACTAGCTGGATAATAATAAAAAAAAAAAAGAAACTTGAGTATTGTATATGAACAACATAACAACATTCTGAACTACATGGTGACTAGTTCTGACTATCAGGTTTCATGATTTCGCATCAAACCTTCCAAGTGCAGAGGCTCTTCCATCCTTATGATAACTTCTTGTTGAGGTTGCGTTGAAGATGACGGTGTGCTAGTTGCTTGACTATTGTTATTGTGACCGATGATCTTATGACAAGTTTCGATGAGACAGTGTCTGCAAGTGCGACATGATGAATGCGAATAAAGCCACTTATCGATGCAACTAACGTGGAATCCATGATTACACTTCGGCAAAAACCCAACTTGTTCTCCACTTGCGAAATCTGATAAACAAATAGCACACGTGTCTAAACCTGGAATTTTAGCATCAGTCCCATAACTTACTGTTGGAAAAGTTTTAGGAGCCTTTTTCTCAACTCCTTTATCCGCAGCTAACACAGTCAATGGACCTGCCTAGCTCGAATACGAGGACACAAAGGCTGAGCATTTGAACACACATCTTACCCTGGAATTCAAACCTAGCGAGCAAATCATGGCAGGCAAGAGAACTACTAACACTGATAAACGTATTTAAATGCGTTTATTGTAGTATTTAATTGGGATATATTATAGCTCTAGCAACCAATTTATGCATTTTTTCGCTATATTTACACTTATTTTGCTATTATAAGGCCTTAGGACGAATTTCGGGCGAAAATGAGCGAAAACGAGGCAAAACGGCTCGAAGACGAGGAAAACTGGTGTGTGTCACGGCCGTGACACATAGTGCACCAGGCCGTGACAAGGGGCAGAATACTACGCTGAAGAAAGTCACGGCCGTGACCCCGATTGCACCAGGCCGTGATCCAAAGCAGCAGCAGCATTAAAAAATTCATAATATCCCAATTCAGACCTTGGATTGAGAATCCCTTTGGTCAGAATCAAGATTGCCAAGTCTTCTATCTATGGTTAAAATTTCAGGTCAATCGGACATCGTTTACCCCTCCATCTGAGAGAAATACGACATTGTCGCAAGGCTGGAAAGTGTCACGGCCGTGACACTTCTGCACGAGGCCGTGACGCACGGCAGGTGCCCTGACAGTGTCACGGCCGTGACGGACATGTCCCAGGCCGTGACAGTAGCGAAAGTCATTATAAAAGCCCAAATTCGATCCAAAAAGAGGGAGAACCGACCAGATATCCCTAAATCATCTAGAGACGAAAAAGAGCCGTCAAGAACACGTCGTCCCGGAGCGCAAGAGAAGGATCAACGCCGAATTAACGCTGAATTGAACGAAGAACGAAGACTCTTCCACGAGATAATCCCAGATCAATCAGAAGGGAAGATTATGAGTCATCTGCCCTTGTTCTCTATCTCTTCCGTTGCTTTTTCGTTGATTATGAGTAGCTAAATTCCCCCTGTGTTTGGGAGTAGATGAACGCTAGGTTGATTCGTGATTAAGACATATATTTATGGTGACTCGTATATCCTGAGAATTTATCTATCTATGAAAGTATTTCTTCACTTTAATATGTCTATGTGTTTAAAGTGAATATGTGGAAAATCGTTTAGGGCGACAGCTAAACAACGATTAGGCCGTTCATAGATGATAAGACTCGAGTATAGGGCGACAGCAAATACTCGATCCTCGCTGTTAGTAATTACTGAATTTTAGATCCCCTCGAGCGTTTAGGGCGACAGCAAACTCGTGAGCGGGTAGGAAATTACTGCGATCTAGTCAGAATCACGTAGGAGCGATAACTCATTGTCTTAGCCGATAGTACCTATCGGGATTCGAATCCCGAGCATATCTCTATTATCTGAAAGTTCTCACACAGTTTAGGCGTGTTCTTTGAATCTATAGTTGAGTTAGGAGCCATCTGTTAGGTTAATTCATAAAACAATCTGCGTATTTTATTTAGGCTTGATATCGAGTCGATAGGTCACTACAAGTACTCAGTTTATTCCTTGTGTTCGATACTCGTTTACTCATTTTACTGCACTACAAACGAATAGGTCCGCTGTCTATCGCACGTTAGTGATAGTAATTAAGGTATTAGTTTTATATTATCACTTGTCGCACTTGCAAATCATATTATCACACCACGTGTAGGGATGGCAATTTTTGTGGACCCTGTCCATACCCATAGGAACCTACCCATTAATTATTGGTATGGGTCTTCAGAAATTAAATTTACTGGGTATGGGCAACACCGAGATCCAATTAAATTAATTTGGGTATTAAATGGGTATTACCCCTTTACCCATTTAACAAAACTATTTAAACTAAACCCTCGACTTACTATTCTTATTAGTAGGCGTGTTTCGCTATACATGTTTGGATGAGAGAAAGAGAGAGGGGAGAGAGAGAGAGAGAGAGAGAGAGAGAGAGAGAGAGAGTGTAACATCCCGTCCCATACCGGGTGTCACTGTAGCATCCGTCCCTACCGGGACCAGTGGGGTTGGGCCCACCACACATCGACTGATAGTCTGGCCTCACTGTACCACCATTTAACCTTCCAGCGTGCTTCGTCCTCGCTCACACGCACCCTGGGCAAACTTCCCAGGGGGTCACCCATCCTAAGATTGCTTCAAGTCAAGCACGCTTAACTTCGAAGTTCTTTCGGATGGACTCCCGAAAAGGTAGGTCGACCTTGGTGATATGAGTAGTACTATCAATTCTTTTATACGATTCTTAGCCTGACACGCCCATACATTGTCAGTCTCAGGATCCCCTCTCATTCGGGTGTCGGATCGGTTCGTTCATGTACCCCTTCGCCTAGAAGCCTGCCAGGAGCCGCTCCTTGTCCGTGCACTTCTCTGGCACCGGCGATCACTCCCCGCCCTCATCGGCCCCGGGTGTCACATGCCCACCAGCTTCCGCCTGGTTCGTCCCCGAACCAGCACCGTACTGCGAGAGGTTGTGCTCTGATACCACCTTAACTGTCACGCCCCGACTCGCGTCGTAGGCGCGACAGCCGCCGCGTTTCTCAATAAACGCTAGGCTCGATATCACCCGTTTGTCGTAGAATGATAAGAAAGAACGAGCAAGAAATAAAATAACATACTTACATACGTCAAAGATGTCTTATACAAAACAGCCAACGATCTCTACATAGTAAACAAACGAAGGAAGGAATTTACAAACAGATCTCCTTCCAACAGGAACACTGCCAATGGATCCAAAGGAAAAGTCTACTGTACCCAAAAGGATGAAAAGGCAGCAGAAGCAACGATCGTAAAACGGCAACCTCCCGTCAACAGATATCAACAACCTAAAAGATGGATTTAAAGAATGGGGTGAGCAAAGCTCAGTGAGAGATAATACGGACACACCTTCCCTCTCAGAAGGTGGGTCCTCCACGATGACACCGCGTCAAACAAAATACCCCAGCGCTCTTATTGACAAAATACAACATCTAACCACAACGAGACATGACACATAGATTAATATAATCTATAAAACAGTATCAGAATCATATCAACGACGCGTGGGTGGCCAACTCTCCCTCTAACTGATCTCCCCGTCGGGAGTCAGACGAGTCCGTCGCCGTACTCTAGACCATGAACCTAACTGACACATCCACGACCATAATATGCATGTCCCACACACGGCGACGTTGGCCTATCTAATCTCCCCAACGACCACCCTTCAACAGTAATCAACAGCATCATAGGGCACTAGAAGGGTGCACTCGTTGGGCCTCACTCACCCGGGTGTGCCAAACCACGGGCTACTACTCGATTTGCCACTCTCCACTCACCCGAACGTGGCCATTCGGGCTACTACACTTGGTACCAAGTTATGCAACACAAATACCGACCAATACGAGTCCATATAAGCAATCATGTCACAGAACGATATAGTATCACGTTACCATATCATGCAATAGCTCGTATACCTGTCAACCCAAATCACAAAGACTCGTACGATAAATGCCGACCACTATCAACATCCTATAGCCGACAAGGCTCACTATGCCCAAACAATAATCACAACATCACTGCATGTAAAAAGACGACCTATCGCGATGACATAGAATAACGCAATAAAAACGACACGACGAGGTCCACACATCCCGTGAAGGGAAGGCGTCCCCGTATTACCCACTCACAGTGTCAAATCCTAGCGTTCCCCAAGACCCGAAGCTGCCCTCGAGCCATCGACTGATGTTCCCTCGCCTAGCAAGATGATAACGAACAACTTTACCATTAGTAATATGTCCTTCAAGAAATGCTGAAATTTTTTTCAGATTAGTGTCATCAACTTCAAAAAATCGTAGAAAATTGTAGGATTATCCAATTGAGATGGTTTCGGCGGCTATGAACAGGTTAGGAAGTTAGCTTTCAAACGGGACCAGTTTCGGATTAATCGGATCAGCCTACATGTGTCAAAACCACGAAGAACAGCAGCTGCGCATCAGTTTCTTTTTAAAAAAAAACAGTAACATCAGAAATTTCCTGCTTTGCTGTGGACTTCAAAAATTCGTATAAAAATGAAGAATTATCGGATTGAGCTGATTCTAGTGGCTAGGGAAAGCTGAGAAAGCTATCTTTCTACTGCAACAAGTTTCAAAGAAATCGGATAAGTATAAGTGGGTCAAAATTCAGAAACACTACCACTGCGACAGCAGAATTTCTGCAAAACAGCAGTTTTTCAGATTTGCGCTGTTAACTTCAAAAATTCACAGAAAATCGAGGAATGATCGGATTGAACCGATTCCAGCGGCTATGAACACCTAAGAGAGTTAACTTTCACCAGAAACAAGTCTCATAAGAATCCGAAAACTGTAGCTAGGTCAAAAACGTTGAAACCCGAAGCTGCGCACAAAAACCCCCTTTTCCTTCAAAGATATAGACTCTAATATGATCTTGAAGAAGAGAAGAGTGAGATTAAGGCGAATCATACCTTGTTACACCATAAATTGAACGGAGGAAGCACATGCAAGAGCTTGAAGGTTCGTTTTTTTTTTTTCTCTCCTTTGCTCTGTTTTTTTTTCTTCTCACGTTGGTATGAGGTTAGAGATGACTAAAACTATAATATATCAAGAACATGCTAGAAGCATGGTTTGGGCTGGGCTGAGAATTTTTTATTTCTATTGGGCTCTGGACTTCATGTATAAGATATTAAAATGGACTAAAAAGACCTTAAGATGTTATAGAGAGAAGGAAGGAAGAAACTTGAAGGCGATATATATGAATGCTCAGCAAGGAAATACTCTTCATTAGACAGTGAATTGTTGGTTCCTCGCTCCTGTTTCCAATCAACAAAATAAAAAAAATTGTATTTGAACCTACCCACCCATTGGACATCCGACTACACAAACCATTGGAGTACACCCCACCCACCAACCCAAACGCGGTTCCCATTTAACATACTGGTTTTTAATGTGGGACCCGATTAGTAAGGGCACGGTAGTCATTTTACATTGAAGGTTAAAGTTGACCACGTCAAAGGCTATTTACTTAAATAATCCGATAAGTAGGTCATCTTCCTCATCTGGAAATGTAATTATAGTAGACATAAGTAGGTCATCTTCCTCATCTCAAAATGTAATCGTGTATACATCAATTCTTTACTGGAGAATAATTTATAAAAGAAGGGATAAACTCGCATTTCAATACTTCTTTATATTTCAGTAATTTACTTTACACCAATTTTGCAGCCTCGATCTGTCACCGCTCGATGTTGGTCGTCCCATCTCTCCACCGTTGCCGGCCTCGGTGTCTCACCGCACGCTGTTGGCCGTCCCATCTCTCCATCGCAGCATCCCAGGGCCAGATCCGCATCGGCCCTCGTGCGGCACCACCACATCCACCACCTCTCGTACTCGGAACCGGCCTCGCGCACAGCAGACGGAAAAATATAAGAATCAAGGAGAGGGTGAAAAAAGTAAGAAGTGAGAGAGAGAGAGAGAGAGAGAGAGAGAGAGAGAGAGAGAGAGAAGGAGAAGAAATAAGCCTTGTAGGAGTTGAAATGATGAGGTTTTTAATTTTATCAAATTTATTCAAAATCCTATTTTTGTTTTGAAATGTAATGGGTTTCGTGAATTCACTTTCTTGCAAACGTTTGCTATATTTTTATAAATACAAATTTGCGACCAAATTGGTTGAAATATCTGATGTGTTACACGTAGTAGTGTTGTTACATAAACAATATCTTATATTGGAATAGAAATGTGCTATTGTTCTGAAGATGATATGGGTACAACTAGCTTATTTAAAAATTATTCATTTTCGACCTAATTATTTTAACCCACGTTCATATGTTAACTTAAAAGAAAATCGAATTGATATTATTAAGAAACAAAATAAAGAAAAGTATGCAGATAAGATTAACCCAAGTTCATGATTTCATCCCCTAACCCACGTGATTCGCAACACCTGGCCACAATCTTTGTTAGGGTTTTTGTTACGCAAAAATGTGCCCCAACAAGAAGCTTCAGCGTGTTTGATCCAAGGTTCTGAAATCGGATTTTTGAATCGGATCAAAAATTTTAGTGGTTTGAAGTTTAGTGGTTAACAGGTATGAAATCGGAATCAAACGGAGTAAAACCGATATCTTTAAATACAATAAATATATATTTTATGAATGAATGAATCTTACAACATAGAAAATATACATGTTTATTTATAAACTTTTCCATACTAGAATTTTACAAAATTAGGGGGTCAAAATTAAAATAAAAGTTTGGTGGTTAAATATCAGTTATACCATGGGATGTTAGAAAGTAATCTATAAATCTAGGCACAAATATTAAATAACAAAAAATTTTGAGTTCAGAAGGTTAATTATCAAATAAAAGTAAAAAAGATGAACAGAGAATCAAACCCAAGGCCGAAGACTTTTACCACTAAACCACATTCACGATTTTGATATCTCTACTCAATTTTCTTCTCTTATACGTTTTTCTTTTTTTAACTAAAGCATGAACTGGACCGGGATCGCGCCGGAATTCCGACCATTAAAACCTTGGTCTGATCTCACCGCAGGTAATGTGAATGAAATTTGAGTTTAAGTATGTATTTGCTTGAAGTGTGGCAAATTTGAGGAGTTCCTTATCGTTCTTTTGTGTAGCTTTGAATGAGGAGCGGAACCTTGTTCATGGGAAAAAAAAAAGGAAGTGTTAGTTAAGTTTCAGGTCCCAAAAGATGTTTTAAGTTAGGTTTCAGTCCCTTGTCAGAAAATTTTTGGGGTTTAAGGACGCATTGTAAAATTTTGAGATAAAGACTTAAAATTTACGCAAGTGTTATACAGTATGTATCAGCAGGTATCGACCTATCGTTTGTGTTATTACAGAACAATGAAGTGATGCAAACGATGAAAGGTACTGCAGAACCAGGAAATGGTACTGCAGGTCCATGAAGTGGTACTATAGCTTCATGAAGTGTGTACTGAAAATCACTTAAGTCTGTTGGTTTTAAAACAAAAATTGACAGGGACCTACAACCTGAATGAAACTTATGTTGGGCTAACGTAAGAATACCCAAAAAGGAATGAGTGTGGGGTGCCACATGGCAATTTAAGAAACATTTATGTACTTCGTGATTAATTGTAAGTTGAAGAATAAAGAACCGTATTAACTAAGGACTCTTGTCTTTATTTAGAGCTGGCGTTTCGGATATCAATCAGGTTACTATTAAAACCTAATCACTGGAGAAGAACCGTTCCACCTAGATAATCATCTTTTTTCCAGATAACTCTCCTATGAAGCAATCTTCTGAATTATCCTCTGTATAAACTGAACCCCTTTTCAGAATCTCAAGATAGCTTTGATTGTAGGCGACGATAAACGAGAACATGACGACGCCGAGCCAAAAGAAGAAGGACGTGATCCGGTTGGAACGAGAATCTGTTATTCCTATCCTCAAGCCAAAACTCACCGTTCACTTGGCAAATCTCATTGGTATTCAATGATACTGTTGGGCCTCTTGGTCCTTTTTAATTTAGTTTCCACCCACGCTTGCTGAATACTTTGATCGTATTTTTTTTTATTTGTCACCATATATCGTGAATCATCGTTTCTAGCCGTTAGGTTATGTGACGTTGAATACAACCACTCTTGATTTTCTAAGAAATTGATAAGGGCTTGATTGATGTTTGACCTTGGTTTCTCGGACGAAGTCCAGCCCTGAGTCTTCTCATTATTTAAACTTGTGCTGGCTTTCAGAACGTAAAGCTGATCGTGACGAGTTTTTGATACTCTGCAAGAGAGTAGAATACATTATCCGAGCCTGGTATCTCTTACAGTTTGAGGACCTCATGGTACTTTCTTCTTCTTATGTATATGTTGTTGATTCTGCATTGCTGAGAGACTTAGCTCGCCATTTTATCCTGTTCTGTGGCAGCAATTGTATTCTCTCTTTGATCCCGTCCATGGTGCTCAAAAATTGGAGCAGCAGAATTTATCGTCTGATGAAATTGACATTCTTGAGCAGAACTTTTTGACATACTTGTTTCAGGTAGGATGGTCACTGAAGCTTTATTTTAATGTAGCTGAACGCTTTTCCTTTTCAGGACAGCTCTGTGGTTACACATTGCAATTGTACCTCTTCCAAATAATAAAAGACTATTTGCGGTTGTTATCCTGGCCGCTCAACCTAGACTTCGTTTATCTTGTTAATGCCTATTTTAGTTATATGTATTTTGGTATTAGAATCCTCTTTTTTGTTCTGCAGACTATGGAAAAAAGTAACTTTAAGATAGTTTCTGAGGACGAACTTGATGTTGCTCGTTCGGGTCAATATCTTCTAAATCTTCCCATAACGGTAGATGACTCTAAGGTAAAGTATTGATTCCAGCTTTGACTGCTGTAGAACAATTCTAACTTTCTCGCGTTACCAGCACGTGTTTGTAGCTTTATTTAAAGACTCATTCTTCTTACTAATCCTCTCTAAGTGCAGCTGGATAAGAAGCTTTTGAAGAGCTACTTTGACGCACATCCACATGATAACCTGTCAGATTTTGCAGATAAGGTGTCCTTTCTATATGTCCTTCCCTCCCTCTCTGTGCACCCGTAACCTGAGCATGCGCCTGAAGTGTTGTCTCTAATCCTTTTGGATAAAATCTTGACAAAGTTCTCTTCAATTCATTCCTATGGATGTATACGGGATTTAGGTTTCTGGGTAACTGTGTTTTACAAATTTGGATGCGTTGGCAGCCCATAAATTTGCTATTCATCACCCTTCATGTTACACGGTTATTTCATTATTTTCCTTTATTTTGAGGGGGTTACATCTGGATTTGAGGGGAGTGGATGGCGAGTCTTTAAGTCGGGCCACTTTCGATGCTTGAAAATTAAGTCGAAATTGAGAAAAGCAGGATTTTCTAATCAAATTCAGCCATACACTCCAATTGATCTGTTTGGTCCTTTTTTATGGATTGAAGGTCAATTGTGTGAATAATTAAATTAGAATACTGCACATATTGGATTAATCAATATTATTGTCATTGTTTTCTGCCCAATGTTGGGAACTTAAACCATCTCTTGCAAGTTTGTTTTCCAGATTCTAATGTCCTCACTCATTGCAGTTTTACTTTTTAGATTTTGATGCACTGCCCTTGATTTAACATTTTCTCTGGGATCATTTATCATGGAAAGATGCTTTCGTTGGTATATCCACACGTTTATAATATAACCTACTCTCCATTTGTTGCATTTCATGACAGCATTCATTGCATGACATAGAACATTTATCTTTATCAGAATTTTTTATTTACATTTTGATGTAACTTATAACATTTGGTCACTGAAAACCGGATGAATCGCCTAATACTACCCAGTTGCAAAGTATTGCATTAGGTCATGGATTTGAATGAAAAAGATCACCCAGTTACAAGTATAGGGTCGGGTTAACCTGCCGAAATCGCACCATCACCCCGTTTGGATGGGTTTAGGGCTGTTCACACCAGTATAGCGAATTTTGTGTTGTAATGCCACTTGCTGTGACTGATTTTGCATCAGAACTTCTATTCATATCTCACAAGTCATTGCTTTATAAAGTGCTGCATTAGTTGGAAGTCATCAAACCGTCTTTTGTTTTTCTATATGCATTGAAGTGAGGATGGATATGATAGCTTACTTTCTTACTCCTAGTATATCATCTTCCGGCGTGGGATTGGCATTGATAGAACAACTGGCTATTTTTTCATGGAGAAAGTAGATGTAATCATTGGACGTCTCTGGGCATGGATTTTGAGAAAGACCAGGTCAGTGATGCTTCTTATCAATCGCTATTGCTTGAGTACTGGATAACGGATATCAAGTCTATGCCTAAATTATAGTGCTGTTAAGTGTTTAATATCAGTCGCAAGATCGTCCACTTTCCTGCTTAATTATCATTCGGTATTTTTATGCATTTTTTCCCTATCATCAGGCTAGGAAAGCTATTCGCAAGGACGTCAAACTCGACGCCTGAGAAGGATCTAAAGAAGGATGATTATCCCACATCTGATGCAGACGATAATGGATTATACATTGAACGAATTCGTCTTGAGAACATGGAAGTCAGGTTTGAACGTAGTGTTATCGTCATGCTGATGATCTTCTGTCATTAATCTTATCTCACAGCAAAATCAGTGCTTATTATTATCCATTATGCTGCAGTTTTTCCCTTTTTAATGGTTTTCTTTTGCATTCTACAGTGGTGGGAATTTGCTGAACAAAATTACAATTCAAGAACCAACCTTTGATAGGATCATTGTTGTTTACAGGTATTCTCATCAGTGATGTTATGTGATGATCAATAACTTTTCTTGGCATAAGGTTCATAATTTTCAGTTTTGTGATTGGTTTGTTGTCTTTTATGCTGTAGTTAAGATCCAGTTGCAGTTTTTGTTGTTGGAGATCAAGTTTCTTCTTTGGGTTATGTCTCTGCATAACATTATTAATCGTGTGACAATAATCTAGTTAATAGATGTCCTTCGATTGTCCGACATAAACAACTACTCGTTTTCGTGTTAAGTGTAAGGGAACTTAAATTCATCAATCTGGTTCTAGTACACTAGTTTCCAAACATTTTTACTGTGCGTTAAGTTTGCTTGAATGTTGACACTCTGTTGTTGCTGCACAGACGAGCAAGTTCTAGTCCAAAGGCAGAGCGAGGCATTTATGTGAAGCATTTCAAAAACATCCCCATGGCAGATATGGAAATCGTCCTTGTTGGTTTTCTTCATTTCCTGCGGGCTCACTTTCAATTTTCTATAGACAACGGAATATTTTGTCGATGATTCCTGAGTGAGTTCTAACCATTTTCTTTTTCTAATAATAGCCGGAGAAAAAAAATCCAAGTTTGACTCCTATGGACTGGGTTAAATTTCTCATTTCTGCCATAGTTGGACTGGTTAGTAACTCTCCTGCCGATAATGAATCTTTGAGTGTATTTTAATTAATATGTTTCATCTCCTATGTATTTGGTGAATATTTCAGGTTGCTGTAGCTGGCTCTGTTGAAATGCCTAAAGCTGATCTCTGGGTCATATTCGCTATCCTCTCCACTGTGATTGGTTATTGTGCTAAGATATACTTCACGTTAGTCTTCACCCCTTCAGGCTTTGATTCATCCAATTGAATGTTTAGTTACTAGGACCGGTACTCTCGTCTTCTGCTATGATGAAAGTAATGTGATATTGTCAGTCAAGCAGAAGACTAGAAGAGCTTTTAGATTTCAGTCTCCGTAATGTCAACCACTGACTTTGTAAAACATCAGTCATAGACCATAGCATAAATTTGATGCTTACTCTTAAATATCAGTATCCATGAATATTTACTCCTGCTTATATAAGCTTAGTCGTATGAACTTCCAATTTATTCCCTCGATTAGATATTTATTTGATTTTGCATCTGAACTGTCAATTCTATTCAAAATCCTTTTTGGCAGTTTTTATTTAACTCTGTTTGGTTGCCAGGTTTCAACAGAGTATGGCAACATATCACAATCTAATCACACAGTCGATGTACGACAAACAATTAGATAGTGGAAAGGGCACCCTTCTTCATTTGTGTGATGATGTGATCCAACAAGAAGTAAGTTACCTACAATTTGAACTATGAGACCTGCCACTGATAATATTCTATCCCCCAAGAATGCACATAATCTCTATTTTCTCAGTGTGAACTATCGTAGTTCGGACTGTGTGGCCCTGGACTTCTCTCGGACATAGACAAAAATGAGGAAAAAAAAAAAGGAAATCATCTGCAAGTTTGAGGCACAACACGAAACGTGTTATGTTTATTGAGAACCCCTCTTATGTTGCGAAGTGCCATTCTGATTCTTTCTAATGAGTTGAGCGCATTTGCATGCGGATGGTTGATGCCTAATATTTGGATCATACTCTAATTGACTAACAATAAAGATGTTCTAGTCTTCTGATCTTGACTTCAATTTCGCTAATTTGCAGGTAAAGGAGGTCATAGTTTCATTTTTCATTTTGATGGAACAGGGGAAAGCTACTTTGCAGGTATCCAGCCATGATATCTGTTGGTTTTACGAAACTGTTTTTAGTGGTTGTATGATATGGCAATTTTGTAAATCAAACAGGACCTTGACCAGCAATGTGAAGAACTAATACGGGATGAGTTTCATGAAGACTGCAATTTTGATGTTGATGATGCTGTCCAAAAATTGGAGAAATTAGGCATAGTTTGTCGGGTAAGAACAAAATCCGGTTTAACTTACAGACGCTTATTGGCGTAGTTTTATTTTCATATTTGCCGGAATGGCCGCGTTTCATAGTGTGATAGACGTACTTGCTCTTATTGTACTAAACAAAGTTTTTTCTGATGATTTTTTTGGATTCTTATATTAGGACACAATTGGAAGGTATTACTGTGTTGGCTTGAAGCGCGCTAATGAAATCATTGGAATGACTACTGAAGAACTTGTCCTAAAAGCCAAACAAGGTTCTTTGAATTGAGCCAGGTAAAGATTTATTATACCCAGAAGGCTGTTTCTCATGTTCCGCAATTTAGATATGAATGTTGTGTGATTGTTAATTTTAGTCGACTGAACAGTGGTTCTTTTACTTTTCCATGGCATTGTTACTGTAATCAGCTCCGTGTTCGTCATCGTAGTGTGTGGCTTGTTTCCAATTTCAATATTGCAGTTTTCGTCATCATAGTGTGTGGCTTATCTTCCAACTCCGAAACATACTTTTGTCCTCTCCAAAACTTCCTTTGCCAAGAATGCTGTGATACGTTTGATTCAATTCGATCGTACGTAAATGGTAGACTCAATGGTAGACTCAATTCGTTAGCCTCAGCGCAGAAAACAAGAATGAAAAAGAAAAACTATGTTCTTGTGACAATCCAGGTAAGAAATATGGTAGTATTACACATCTGTGATTCCCAGAATCCCAAATTTTCACTCTCCATAGTGTTACATAGAACCCCTGAATAGCTGGCTGCCAAGCGTCACGACTGGGGTGCCTGCCCCGAAGATTGTGGTCAAGCTCATTTCTTCTGCGATCGAGTTCACTTACCACATGGGTCATAGGCGGTCGCCTCTCACTCGAAGGGTTAACACACTGAAGCATCACCTCTAAGAACTCTTCTATACTTTCTGTCGCAAAACTATTATCAGTCTCCGGATCAATAATGGTTGATATTGCTTCCAGAATCACAGAGATGTTGCACCTGCGGCTGTTTTGATTTGATTCTTCACTACTGTGCACCGAGTACTGAATGCTATCATCAGACAGGTGAAAACTAAAGGATGTATTATTTTACCCATTCGACCAACTTCTGGTTGATGTCATCTATGGATGGAAAGTTCCCCCCTCCAAACAGCAATTTGCATTACTCTGGAGCGAGGAGAAGTTCATCATCTTCCAGTAAAGCAGATGGGCCGGCATTGTCAAATTTTCCAAGAAAATTGCGTCTGCTACTTTGGCAATATAGTTATCATCAACCAGAACATCTGCTGTTTGAAATCCTCATGTATTAATCTTGGACTCAGGGAGTGGAGGTGAGCTAAACCTGCATGTGCATCAATAGATGTATGGATACGCAGATTATTTGCTCAACAAAAGTAAACTGGCTGAAACTCATGTTAAGCCCGCAGGACCTTGCACAAATAATTGTGACCTATTTCATATATTTCAGCAGCACTAAGATATACGAAAATAAAGATGGAGGTCCAGCTAAACAGAACATAGCGGAATGAGGAAAGTGGTGCAGAACAAGAAAGAAATGAAACAGATTAAACGTGCCATGAGGTTAAAAGAAAATGCAAAGGATATAATTTTCAGACTAATATGGATTGTTTAAGAGGAATTGAAGATTTAAAAAGGATATTGAATTTTGAGTCCAAGTTGGCATGCTTATCTATCACATAATGTCTCCTATTCTTTTTTTTACCTTTCATGTGTGTCGAGCTCGCAGTCGCAAAATACACAATGACACAGTGTGTGTGTGTGTGTGTGTGTGTGAGAGAGAGAGAGAGAGAGAGAGAGAGAGAGAGAGAGAGAGAGAGAGAGGTGGTTACCATACACATGGATTGAGATGCTTCCGTTTGGTATGTACTCGTAGACAAGAAGCTGTATATTATTTTCCTGGCAATTACCCAAAAGTGCGACTAAATTCCGATGTTGAATAGATGGAAGATACCGGACCTGATATAAAATGAAGCTCAAACTCGATGTACTGAAAACAGAATGAGTAATAATAGTAATAATAACAAGAATAATAACAATAGTCTTGATTCTCTATAAAAGTTTAGCCTGCATCAGAGCACTGGACTGATATTTTTAAGAACTCCTACGATGCAAAAGTAGAGACAAGGTGATACAATATATCTTGATTAATAGACAACTTTCAGTTTTATTTTGGAAAGGTAGCAATAAAATGCTTTGAGATGTTAGGCCTCAGACCTCTTCAACAAACTCCTGCGTCGGAGTTCCAGGTCGTTTTTCATTGCTACAAGCATCCCGTCCTCCAACAATCCTCCATAAAATTAACCAAACTTTCCATTTCGATCAGATTCTTGTCACAGAATTTTTCGGTTGCCAGCAACAGTTCTTCCATCTGAAATCTCCTAGCACCTCGCAGCGTGAATGCAATCCCCACACATCTTCCACTGCACTTGTCAAAACATTTTAATATGTCGCCATTTTTAATTTGGAAATGTAGCTAGGTGTTAGAACTGTAGATACGAAAAAGGTATTACCTTGGACTGATGGATCAGAAGAACCAGTCTCAGACGTTCTTAAAACATTCATGCCTTGAAAAAGGCAACAGCAAATGATTATTACCCGCGAATGCCACGGCTCCTGCAGCGCCTCCTACAACTTCTGCAAGAGTCGTTGACAACCAACTCAGCTATGGCATTGGCAGTCACGAAAAGATAGATTATTACACTTTGAAACTGAAACTCATATCACACGAAAAAAGGAAAAGGAAAACTATGTTGAAATTGAAACCAAAAAGCGAAATAATCTTTACAAACACAGAGTTAGAGACAAACGAAACATCCTATATATGTATATGAGGACAAGGTAAAGAAACCAACCTTTAAAATCTAATACAAATAGCTATGCGGGCAGAACGCAGGAGTATGCAAAATGCCGGAACCTTGGTTCAAGGTCTACGCCTTCTGGATGATAATTGTTCCAATATCGTTGAAACGGGAAGATTCCAAGAGTTTAAAAACATACTTCTGCAAGGAAGAAATGTTAAATAACTCGTGCATATATATGGAGATGGAACGAAACATAAACAACAGAAAATCAACGACAGAGCAACTGTTTCGAATTCAGCAGCTTTAATTCACCTGATAATGGTGATCAGAAAGAAATGAGTAGTATAAGCAAGAAAAAGGACAATCAATAATCAAACAAACGACGCCTTTATTCGGCCACGTTTGAGTGGCATGAAGATGAAAGATGTTCTCCCCCAACACAAAACTAATCCTATTTAACAAAAATCCCCGCTTTTCAGCATACTCTTTGATCACTTCTTCGGTTCTCCCTAAAATAGACTTGAGTGTATTGAATTGACCCATCATCCATTACCATAAAGTTAAATTAATTTTTTTTTTTAAAACAAAGACGACACCGTCCCAATGAGACTCGGGAAATACCGACAGAAAGAGAGTCGCGGCCGACAGCGAACAGCAATATTCCATTCAATACGACTCCACCCACCTCATAAAAAAGATTTATTTGTGATATAGACCAAAATAGATGGGCTGAAAAAGAAAAAAAGAGGCCCATTAAGCCCATTAAAAAAGTAAAAGGACTTATGGGAGAAAAGTATGACTGACGCGACTGAAGGAAAAAAGCTATGACTAACGCGATTGAGGACTGACAGCCCACACTAGACGGTGTCCCAGATGGTCTTGTCACTAAGGAATCCGAGGGCCGTTGGGAGTTCCTATAAAAGGAGGACTTGGTCATTTTTACAAGACGTTCTCGTTCTAACACTTCTACACACACGGAAACCCCTCAGTTGCGAAAATACTTCATTGTTCTTCATTTTTTAAGTGTTCTTGTGAGAGAAAAAGAGAGAAAGAAGGTGTTATGAGTGTGTAATCTCCCAAAGTGATAAAGAAAACGTTGAATGCGCCCCGTGGACGTAGGAATCTAAAGGATTCGAACCACGTAATCTCCAATCTCTCTTTTTACGTCTTTATTATACCTCGTTTACATCATGTCACATGCAAAATTGAGCCCGTACCGCTCACGGACCTGCACGGACCTCGAAATATCCATACCTTCCACTTTCTGTTAGGTCCCCAACACGTCCCAAACACGTCCCAACACATCCCAATACATCTCAGATACGTCCCGACGTCCCAAACACGTCCCAACACATCCCAATACGTCCCAGACACGTCCCGACGTCCCAAACACGTCCCCGAATACGTCCCAAACACGTCCCCAACACGGGACTACGTCCCTTTCAAGTCTCTTTTGAACAAGCACCATATGCACACCCTACAACTTTGTAATAATCAATTCTCCGGCTATATAAATTTTCTCGAACCACATATAAATTTCTTTGATTGGGATAGTCTCATATCAATTCGTTTGTTTCGAGGGACAAAAAAACTATATTTTACTTTATATGAAAAACTGTACGTGGGATGAGGATAATGAATGAATTGGACAATTTGCCGATGGAGTATCCTTGATGCGATATATTTCATTGACACGTAAATTGTTATATAAGGCGTCAATATACCACATTAACATCCGAAATCTCAATTAATGACACCGATAAGGTTTTAATTAAGACGAATAACCTTAGACGGCAATGTGAGATGTTGAAATAGCACGAATCGGTGTCATCAACAGTGCCAAATAAGATGCTCACATGTGAGCACCATAAAATTCCCCTATATATACATATATATATATATACATACATATTGGCGTTTGCACTAGCTATAAAATTTAAGGATAAATGATTATATGTGGATAGAGTCCTCGCTTCCAAAACACACAGCACCTCGTATACCAAGGAAATTCACAAGTTTGATGAGATTATCCATAAAGGAAGCGCATTTTGTTTTTCTACTCTTGGAAGCGCGCAGATGGAAGGAAGGGACCAATGCATCGCGTGAAAATGAAAGGATTAGTTGCTTGTAGATGAAACCTACGGGTTAAAATGGCCTCCCAGCCTCCTCCATCATCTTCTTTGCTCTCACCAATTTTTCCATCTCCTTGATAACCTGAACATTATTGTTTCAACACAAAATCAAGAATCGATGATTGCAGACCAATTGCAAAATCACTACATGAGCTTACTTCCATGCAAAGATCTTGTGATGTCACGGAATCCAATGCATCATAACCCAATTCTGACGCCACTTCTACTCCGCACAAGTAAACAAAACACATCATCAACTCGTATCCTGAAGAAAGAAATCTATAAGAGAAGAGAAACTTTGGAGACAGACAGACAGACTCACTTTGAAATGATATTTTCACATCAGCTGCAGAATATCCACTCCGAGCACTACTATATAGCACAGTCAATTGATCCAGAATCTGCCACAGATTATCTAGCAATTAGATCTGAAAGGCTTAAACCCTACAAAAAAAATAGAAATTTGACATGCTAACAGACCTCGCTAGAATCTCTGCAAAAGAAAGAGTCAGAAGCTGAAAGTTGAACCTTGTTTCGTATCAGCTCGTTGGCAACCAACTCTAAAGGGACATCAATAAATATTGATATCCCATGTCTCAACAGGGCCCTATACACAGGTGGGTCAGTCAGTCAGTCACGAACTGCTGCTTGCATTCATCATAATTACATCGAAAGTGTAGCCTTTGCAAATAGCGTCATACAAATTCGTTGAGCTTTTGACGGCACCATTTCCAGCACATACAACAAGGCGACCCATAGAGGAAAGTTGTTTCAAGACTTCAGTCTACAGTTAACTTTAGTTAATTGAGCATCAAATTAACGGGGAAAACCTCATCAAGCAAGCATTAAACAAGTGACAATTACTTCAGGCTACCTCTGATCCCAAAAATCCCTCTTCATCACTCTCTATGTAAGACGTTGCAGCATCTTTCCCTCCAGAAGCTTCCTCAACCAAACTGTCGCTGCAGAGTGAAACCGATGTCACTATGTCAGTGTAGCAAAGAGTCACACTTCACCCGTGGAGATAGATAGGTATACCTGTCAAAGCAACAGTATCGCAACGCATCGGCGAGCATTTTCCCCAAGCTTGATTTGTAAGAGCTGTTTATACCTTTAGCGGAAAAAGTGCAGAGTTGTCGGATCAACTTAACCAGCTCAAAGAATAAATCAAATTCGAAGCAAATTATTTTCTCACCAACAAGAAATATGGAAGTACCCTTCAGGTCAGCGGATAGCTCGGAAGCCCTCCTCTGAAGTTAAAGTGAAATATAATCAGACTTCAACATAAATAAAAAGAACAAGAGATTTCAAAGCAAAAGCAATCAGATGCCTCACTTTAAGAGCTAGGGAGCGACCGACATCAACAGCCTTCGTCGCCACGGAATCTAATTATTGAAATTCGGAAGTCTTATTAAAGATAAAGGATACATACGGAGTTACTTTACAATGGGATATCATCGTAAAATCGCCGACCGAAAAGATGAAGAGGAAAAGGACAGCTCTCGTCAAAATCAAGAAAAAGGAGTGCATTCGAACCTGCAGTGCTGTTGTCGTCATTGATGATTGCACGAGTAGATTTGGGTTGAAAGGAAAATTTGCTCACAGGTTTCACATACAAAATCGGAACAGGCGATATTTGCGAACAAGCAGGCAAAATCGAGCTGCAGCAGTGTATGGCCCTCTGCATTCCGTTCATAATCATTATCCACTTAGCACTTCTATCTGAGTAGGAGTCACCACTCACTATTGTATTGTAAATTGTAATAGGAATCTCCTACTGATATCGTGGCGCTTCTCCTACTAAATTGTAATAGCACTTCTCCTACTATTGTAATAGCACTCCAATCCAAGTTATCTTTATTTTGTTCAATGAACATTGTTACTCTAACCTATATAATATAGCTATTGAACAATGTTACTCCCAAGTCCCAACTACGTTAGAACTTAGAATTACTATTTTTAATTTTAAAACGTTACTATAATTATATCGAAAACATTTTTATTTAATAATTTGAAACACGTCACATTTCATTTTTACTACTTTTTTAGTTTGTACGTCTTTCAGATTTTTTATTTTTATATTGCAATTGTATATTTTTAAATGTATTTTTTGTGTTGTGAATTTATCTTCGATCCAAATATCACCATTCAACGACTATGGATTTCATAGCACATTCAAGAATCTTGAAGAACTTCACTCGCTGTATGTAAGATGATAGTTGAACTTGAGGGCAGGTAAAAAATTCCTTTGATTTAAAGATCAACCCATTGTTTGTTACTCCCTTCAGCTTGCTACTGCCCCACTCGCTGCTTCACTTCACTACATGCCAAAAGAAACTCACATGCATTTGTTTTTACATGACATGAGAGGAGAGCTTCTCCTTCCTCTTCTTCTTCTTCTTCTTCCAGCACAACTGGCCGCATATAAACATTATCCGCACCATCTAAAACACTTACATGAGATAACTATTGTCCATTCCGCAGCCTACTAATAATACCAAAAAAAAAAGCAACTTCTTCTTCTGATTCATAAGCAAGGAGTGGTCGGGGTTGTGGTTGTTCTACCTGTGAACAAAAAAAATGGCGGCCTCGGCATTTTTCGCGGTGTTCTCTTTCTTGTTTGCTACCGTGCCACTGTTCTTGCAAGTTGGGTCTTCGAAGCCCAACTCCATCCCACAGATCACTGTCATGGGCATGGTCTACTGTGATGTCTGCTCAAATAACTCCTTTTCCACATACAGCTACTTCTTGCCAGGTACTTTTTGAATATATCAACAACTAAACATGGTTTAAAACCCAATAGCTTAAGAATTAATTGTGTAGGTGTTGAAGTTAGAATAGATTGCATGTTCAAGGCTGTTTCTCCAAGAACTGCTGAGCAGATATCGTTTTCAGTCAATAGAACTACTAATAAGAATGGGATCTACAAGTTGGAAGTGCCCTCTGTTGATGGAGTTCAATGTGCGAGAGACAAAGCCGTTGGGAACTCATGTAGAGCAACCCTAACTTCAAGTTCGGCTTCATCGTGTAACGTCCCCGGTTTTCGGACCACAACAGATGAGATTTCCGTCAAATCAAGACAAGCCAATTTGTGCATCTACAGCCTCAACCCATTGAGTTACAGGCCATCAAAGATCAACATCTCCTTGTGTGGGAAATAATAATAATAATAATTTTGCCAATTAGCTACTACATAACAAGCCTCAGGAACATTGTCGTGTGCTTGGTTGTCAGGTTATGATCTTAATCATGTCACATGTGCATCAAAATAAGTTGCATTCCACGTGTTTCATCAATGTGTGTATCACTTGAATGTTTTCAAATATATTGGTATACGTACAGATTTCAAGCAGAAATCCCCTGAGGATTATTAGGTCTTGACAAAGATGCAAATGATATGAGCGGTATATATTTAAGATACATGCAACTATGAATACAATTTCTATAAATACAATTGTAATTTGTTATATGAAGAAAGATTCAGATAAAGATCAGATTTACTCCCAACTATCTCTCCCGTCCATGTTACCAATACTTGCCGGGAGAGATCGATTCGAATCCAAGGGTAACCACCTAGTTGGGCTTTGCAAACAATAGAGGAACGCGGGAATCTGTCACCTGAAAGAGAAGTATACCATCCATTTGCTCGACAATCACGTAACAACAAGGCTGGCAGTATGAAGGTCTCAAGTGAATGACCAAACAGGGGCAGTTGCTTGATCTGATCCATCGACAATCGTTCTGAATGAACTCATAATATATTCGAACACAAGATTACCACTTTGTGCAAGACAGCACTGAGCTTCGGACAATTGATGACATGTTTGCTATGAATGATACGGGCAGTATTTCCACCACGCATGTTAGTGGTGCAAAAACACAATTATCTCTCGCCTCTAGCACGGAAAGCATTTTTGCATTCAGAGAAGTTAGAGTATAATGCTGATCACTTCATGACATCAATAGAACTATCAGGTTCGACACAAAAACCATAAGATGATGCGATTCCCTCTCCTTCATCCATGTCTCACTGATGTGTCATTTTTCTTTTACTGAAACTGGAACTGCTCTTACACTTAGTCCTCAGCATTAAGCAAGCAGTTTGTTAATTCGGAAAACAAAAAAGCACGGCTGTCTCAAATTCAACCCACATTCAAACTCAATCAAAGCAGAATCAACTCCGTATTATAATGTAGAACGTGATAAAACAGAAGGTGGTTCTATCTCGAGGAAAAGGGAAATGAAAAACAAGGAAGATAATCAACAAAATTGATGCTAACCTGTGGCAGAAGTCTGAACTGAACAGAGGACATGAGGTTAAAGGAAAAAAAGAGTAAGGAGGGAAAACAACCAAAAAAAAAAAACCACTCTTTCGTTCACATATCTATATATAACGCTTCCCCATTACAAGACGAGATTTAATCATCCACGACCACGAAAGTAACCAAACAGATAATCAAACAACGTACTGTTCCCGAAGCAATCTTAATCTCCGGATTTTTGTGACTCGTCCTTTGGTGAATGTTGGACAGCTCTGTTCTGTTGTCCCATCTGCTGATAAATCTGGCTAAGTGTCCGAGGACTCAAAACCCCAAGATGTCCCCCATCCTGCGACAACCCAAGCTCCAAACCAGGGAGTTGGTGGCCCAAGATTGAAGTAGTAAAACTCATGGGCGAGTCAAACCTTGGAAAGCCAATCTTCTGCAAGTAACCCTCACTAGTCCCCAACCCCATTAGTGGACCAGAAGAAGATGATGATGGATTCGCTGAATCTGTTGATGATCCGAAAATATTGACAGTGCCATATGGCCACAACAACCCCGTACTTGCACCTAACCCGTGTGGCGGCGGTGGCGCCGGTCTCTCCATATTCCCAGGCCAAGTGGAAGTTGTCCTATTATTGACCAGATCATCCATCTTGTACCGAAGCCCTGATGACAAAGATGTCCCGTGCTGCGATAAAGATCCACCAGCAGCTTCTAAAGCAGAGGCAGGCACCGTCCCTGTACCCGTTGCTGCAATTATAGATGGCTCTGCTTGTTGAAGCAACCATTGGATAGTTTCCCCATCGGACTTGTGACCCAATTCTCTGGTCAGCTGAAATATTCTAGCAGCACATAACGCGGGCATCCTTATTCTTCTACCTCTGCCTTCGACTTTCGTGTGCCTGTCTTTGTTTTTGCTTCTTTTTGGGGCTAAGGAATGTTTCTTGGGCTCTTCGGATACTCTTTCTCCGGATACAAGCTCCGAGTCTTTGATTTCTGAGGACCTGTCGCTCATATTAGAGTTGCTATCGTGCTGATTCGATGATTGAGGCTGGTTTAAGAAGACGGGCATCGCTTGCTTAGGCTGGTTTGAGTTCTTGGGATCCATCTAAAATTGAATTTTTGAAGTTTCTTTTGGCTTCCTGCGATTTAGTGTAAAGGGTCAAACATCATCACGACCATTGTGAATCTCGATTTGAGGATGTTAGAGATAAAAAGTTGTTTTGCTTGCCCTTCTTTGTTTATAATATTATTTTCGTATTATTTTATGTGTGGACGGTCTATATGATCGAACGAACGAAGAGGCGATGGCTTGAAAGGAGAAACGGAAAAACTTGAAAGGGAAAGGTTTAGTTGCTGATCGATTTTAATTTTTAGCTAGTAGGGTTAACATTCATATGACAAGCAAGCGAAATGCAAAAGAATGTGCATTCATACTATAATAAATCAATAGTGGAGATAGAAAAAAAAATGTTGATGCTTTGACTTTTGACTGCTTCGTTTGGTTCAGTTCAGACAATATTTCCCATTCCACCTGCTTTTTCAGTTCATGCTGTGCTGCTTCAGCTGCGCATTCAATCCCTTTCTAATCGATCCATCGTTTTATTAGCGAGTGGAAGTTTTAAGAAAAGGAAAATACAGACAAATAGATCTCTCTATCTCTCTCCAATCTCGATTTATGCCCGGTTTACAGTTATTCCTACCAACAGAACACCACGTGCGTGATACTGATCCGATAAATCTAAATATTGCAATAATAACTAGAAAAAAGAGTGGAGATACTGTAGATAGAAATACACATCGTATCTAATATAATGCATAGCGTAGGCGTCACTTTGTTATCCTGTGTGTTACGAATCCCGTCTGAAGTCACGCATGTCTGATAGGCGACAATTACGTTCAGATTTTCTCCCAAGTGAGAAAAAGAAATTCATAGATGATGTATCTATATAAAAAAAATGGGTGAGAAATGAACAATATCTATACTATTATATCAAGGGTGAGGGTCGGCTAATTTGATCAGCAAAATATTTACAATTTAACCTCTTAATTTCTAATTTCATTAAATAAATAATTATCACATTTAATACATCAGTTTTTAGTTATTATAGTTATACTCCTAATCATTATTATCCTTTTATATATATAAATATTATATTCCATCTACTAAACATAAATTATAAATTTCAAAACTAATCTTAAAACAATTATATTATAAACACACTCATAGAGCGTACAAATAGTACTAGTATATTTTATGGGCCACCAACAATTATAAATAACGTAGGAGAACAACCCAACTTCGCTCGTCCGTATATGTTGGGAAAATATAATACGTACGTATAGATAAGATACATACTAACAGGGATTCTTTTTTATGGGTAAATGAAAGAATCGGTGCAATCCTGCATGAGTTATCTATATATGTACTAATGATTGAAGGTCCCAACTAGTAACAGACTTTAATAATACCTTATAATAATAACAATAACAATAATAGTAATAAACTAGTTTACCTTGGCATCAAATGACATTTGTCCCGTTCTCTCTACTAGTCAGTTTAGGCTGCGAATTATATTACGCAATTATTTGACCGTATGCAGACATCCGCGTGTTATACAAAGTTACACAGATTAATCATGTAAACTAAACTTCTACTATATATGATTTACAATGAGAATCAATGCCAATCCGAAATCCACCATAATACGACGACAACTAGTCTTGCGATAGTTTTGAGAGCTGCAATGATGGTCGTCTGTCATCTCGTATCTTGATTGTCGAATTTGCGGTCATCAGAATTATTGGCACTTTCAAACAGGCGAAACCTCTCATGCACTGCAGAGATATATTTGGTGGCCTTGGCGTCTACAGCGTCTTCTTCTTCTTCTTCATCATCATCAAACATAGCACCTGCTGATCTTCCATAGAAGCTCGACCTGCTATCAGCTGCTGCTGCTGCTGGTGGTAAGGCATTAATTATATCACTAGGGTTAATCTCCTGAGGATGAGCTTGGTCTTTGTTCACTATGATCTTGTACTCCACCGATTTTTTAGTCATCGTACTGCTAGCAACTAATGATGATGATGATGAGTTATTATAATAAGCTAATTTGCCAGCTGCTGGCTTATAAACATGTAAAAAATGATTAGCTGAATCTTTGTTAGTCGTCAAGGAGCTCGACGGCTGTTTGGTGGTGGCACGATGATACAGAGACAAGACCAGCTTTGCCTTGTTGGAGAAGTAATAAGTACCCTTATTACTACGTTTGCTCATGCGATTATTGGACTCCATTCAAATCACAGCGACCAAACTATTAAAATGATGTTATATAATTATTTATTCACGAGTGAGCGTATATATGGTGTGTGTGGACGACACCTCCATATATATATATATATATATATATATTTGTGTGTGTGTGTGTACATGCATGATCAGCAAATTTGAGTGATATCGATGTATTTATCGTGCACGCAGGGTCAAGGAATATAATGGGAGAATAAGCTACACTGCTTTTGAGTCGTCTTCAACAATAATCTATTGTTGGATTTATTCTTGCTTTGCTTGAAACAGTAAGGTTATAAAATGTATGCTATATATATGTCGATTTACTCAAGAAGCAATTTCAATAATCTTTCATTATTCATCCAGGAAAATTTTATTTCGTTTATAATTAGAGATTTGTCTGTGTATTCGGGAGTTCCAATGAGATTCGGAGATCTTTATTAACTTTTGCTTTTGTGTTGAATTGAAAGGCAAAAGGCATCCCCATCTTTCGAACAAGCAAAAGTAGATAAAAAAGATTGATTCGCTGGATGCAAGTAGCTTTTAATAATACATATAAGAAATGCATATCAGTTAATCACATCATAATACGAGATTGTATTGTTCCAGTGGATAACAACGAATTTGAGCGCGAGTATCACCCAACACACAAACGCAATAATTGGTTTGGCAAGATGCTTAATAAAATATCTATCTATCAAGCAGTATGGGGAGCGAGAATATATCCAGGTGATATTTCTGGAGGATAAGATGTAAATCGCTGTCATTCAGTATATTCATTCATATGTGATAGTTACAGTAGTATCCTATTCTAATTTTCCTTTTTCTATCTGAAGGTCGTCTAGTCAGTTTCACACATAAATCTGATATCTATGTATGTGTATTGTGTGCCGTACATTATACTGATATGTTTTGCTACTTAGATATATTATGTACGACGTTGATCGACAACTGATGTTTTTTAGCTTACCAACACAACACTACTACTACAATGCATTGTGCTGTCGTCTTTATTATTTCCCATCTTAAAGTTGAATGATTGGTTTAGTGGTCAATTAATTACGCATGCTTTTCTAATTATACTTTCTGTTTCCTAATAAAATAGCTGTACTGTTTTGGTCTTGAAGTTAAAAGATTATTTATAGTGTAACAATTGCTTGGTATATCTCCGATATAAGAATAAACCAAGGAATTGAGCGATCTTTTTTCCTTTCAGAATAGTGTTCTCTTTGTTTTCTTATAATAAGAGGTAATTCCTTGTCAGTTCTATTTGAGTTTTAAAATTCCTCTTAAATATTCATCGACTTATTTCTTTCTGTTTAGTACATATGTGAGAATTTCTTTCTGTCTAGTACCTTAATGGTATTTTCACCGTTGAAAAGACGAAATTACCCATGTCTCACACATTCAAAAAAGGTGAATAATTATTTTCACATGAATTATCAACAATATTTGTTATTATACTAAAAAAATTGAAATTATTCCAGAAATTGTAGAAAAAATATACCAACCACTTTTATTATTTATACCAATAAATAACGTTATTAATATAACGCGAAATTGGACATTATACTAACTGATTTTTTTATTATACCATAAATTATAGAAATTATCTGTTCTATTATATTAAGTGTGAGGGGATAGGATAAACAGTCAAATGGTCTGTCAATTGATATTGAAAAAATTAGTTAATAAATTTAAAATTCACTAACTACCTTTAATTACTATATTTAGTTCAGTACTATTTTTAGTTATTATTTTTGGTTAATTATTATCCTACTTTAAATTTACAATAGATCAATTTTTTCTTTTTACATATTTATAACATACAAATTAAATTCTAATAAATGATTTCTATGAAATATTTTCACTAAAAAATGTAACACACGCGAGTGTGCATAAGTTACTAGTACCATCGATTTCCGTTATTATATTGATAAATAACGTTATTATATTTTTACCAAAATATTGGACACTGTACCGACTGATTTCTCTATTATACCTGAAACTGTTGAAATTATACCATATGTTCTCGTTATTATACTAGTAAATAATGATGTTCTAATTTTATACTTTAAAATTGGACATTATACCAACTGATTTTGCTATTATACAAGAAATTATAAAGTGGACATTATACCAACTTTAAAATTGGACATTATACTTTAAAATTGGACATTATACCAACTTTAAAATTGGACATTATACCATCTGTTTTCGTAATTACAGCAATAAATAAAGTTATTATATTTTGATACTAAAAATAGCCATTATACCAACTGATTTTTGCTATTATACCAGAAATTTAGGAAATTATACCATCTATTTTCATTATTGTAGCAGTAAATAACTTTATTCTAATTTTATACAGTGAAATTGGATATTACACCAACTGTTTTGATTATTATACCAACTGTTATTGCTAATACTACCAATAAATAATATTATTATAATTTTATATAAATATAGTTGCAAATTATACTAACTGTTGTCGTAATTATACTAGAATTTAAGCTTTATACCATTTATCGTTATTATACCAACAGTGGTATAGTGTTCAATTTTTTTGGTATAATAATCATAACAGTTGGTACACACCCAATTTTGATTTCAAAAAGGGTAATCAGTTAACTGTTTGGGGTTACTAAACGCACAATTTTTTGCAGATGAGTAATGAATTGGAAAAAAAATTTCCTAGCAATACTAAACATGAAGTTTAAAACTCAAATGAGAGACGATAAGGAATTAAGTGCCGTATAATTAAATGCCGAGTCGATTCTTCTGCAGAAGCGCGTCACTATCAATCAGTGGCTAGATGGGAGTTTGGAGTCAAGGCTGCACTAATGGCACTTGAAACACATATCCACAACCACATACAATTATTGGCTTTGCATTTCCACGAAGAACTAGTGCTCTTTCCTATAAATCAACTATACGTTTTCTTCATCCATTTGGAAACAATCAAAGGGGAAAGGGTAAACCTTATTATATACAGCTTAGATAAAATAAAAAAAAAATTATTCCAGCAAACAGAAAAGAATAAAGGAAATCAAGGGACAACCATGGTACAAGGTGGTGGACAACCAAAAAGCTAAAGTAGTTGAAATTCTATATTCTTTCTTTTATCACTTGCGTTAGTCTCACTCTCCTCCATTCCCAGCCAGAATCATGTCATCAGAAGAAGAAGAGGAAGGATGCATGATTACGCTGGTCTGATCATAGCAACTGCACTGTTTGGGTTCTTGTGCCCAGGATTGTTAATTCAGCTACCTGGAAAGAACAAGCCTGTGGAATTTCTAAGCATGAAGACCAATCTGCCAGCTATGGTTTTACACGGTGTCATCTATGGTTTGCTTCTTGTTCTGTTCCTCGTAGTGCTCAACATTCACATCTATGCCTAGCCTTCTTCCTCTTGTCTGTCTTTCATTTCTATCCCTGGATGGAAATGGATATATCTTAACCAGTTTGATTGCCATGTACTGTATGTGTTACTTAAATATATATTTTTGTGGAATAACAAGTAAGACGGAGATGCCTACCTCTGCTTGTTCTGTAATTTTCTCTACTCTTCTTTGAGCAGATTTTTATTTTTGTTTCTAGCACAGCAAAATGAAGCTTTTCATTTGATTATTGCCTTTACAGAAATTCATCTATTGTTTGCGTTTTACAACATTTTCTCTATCCCTCTCCTTTTCCCTCTCCCTCCTTTCCATGTGACTATCTGCTTTCTTAGAGTGGATTTCACGAGTGAAGGGTTCGAAGCGACTATGTGTGCTTTCTTCGAGTGGATTTCATGAGTTCTCGGCCTTCTTCCATAGGAGATCTGCGGGCATCCCTCGGACTCCTTTAGTTGGATTTGATATTTTACCATGCGAAAAGTCGGGTCCTTTTAAAAACTAGCGTTTGACTGTAGTCAACCAAAAGAACCTCCTCGATTTTACCTTTTAAAAAGTAGTCTTCAATTTAAGGGTATTTTTGTCTTTTATTAGGGGTGTTTTTTTTTACACAGTAAAAACTAATATGTTAAATCGGGACTGCGTTAGGTGGACGGGCGGAGTGTAGCCCAGTGGTTGTGTAGTAGGTCGTGGGTTCAAACCCCCAATACATATTTTTTATATATATAGGCGGGACCCCTGCTAGCATGCGCGGGATCCCTGCTATATAGCATGGGTCCCCTGCAGCATGGGCGGGTCTCATGTGCCTACTGCGACAGGAGACCCGCCCATGCTGGGCAAGGGACCCGTGCTATATAGCAGGGGTCCCGCGCAGCTAGCAGGGGTCCGTCCATTTGCTGCAAATGTGCGGTCTCCTTCAGCATAGCACTTCCCCCTGCAGCATGGGTGGATCTCATGCGCCTACTGCGGCAGGAGACCCGCCCATGCTGGGCAAGGAATCCGTGCTATATAGCAGGGATCTCGCGCATGCTAGCTAGCAGGGGTCTCGCCCATTTGATGCTCAGCATGGGCGCATGAGACCCCGCCCATGCTGGGCAGGGACCCGTGCTATATAGCAGGGGTCCCGCTTATGCTAGCAGGGGTACCGCCCATTTGATGCACAGCATGGGTGGGTCTCTTGCAGCATAGCACTAGCCCCCTGCTTAGGGGACCCGTGCTATGTAGCTAGGGACCCCGCATTTTTTGGGATCCCGATTAGTAAGGGCATTAAAGTCATTTTTCATTTGGAGACTACTTTTTTAACGTTGACAATGTCAAAGGCTATTTCTTGAATTACCCAGAAAAGTCCAAGAGGAACAATTATCTAGTATAATAACCAAACCAATTTCAAGTATAATGCGATTTGCTTTAGTTTAATTGACATGCTTTCTTTTATTATTATTTTTTTATCAATAAGTGGTAATCATTAGGTAGGCCTTGGATATGACCCACAATAATGAGTCGGAGAATACTCTGTCATTATCAAACTACTATTGACGCAACCTAAATAACATATTAGAAACCCCCTCTCTTGAAATGCAACAGTCTTGTACTTGTATTCTAACCGACGTAAAATGTCTGGTCAGTTTCCGTCTATGATATCTTTTCATTTAATTCAATTAAGGAGACTTCAATAGGGTTTCAAAAATACAGTTTGACAGTCATCTGAATGGCACATCGTTTACGTTAAAACGAAAATCATCGTTAGCAATTGGTTGCGATACAATGCAATACAATATCTTAATGAAGTGAAAGAGCCATGCACGTGAGATCTGCTGCTGTGAAGGGTCGTTTACTCCCTGCAATTTGCCATCGGATGCTAGCTGGACAAGATAAGTACCATATTTAATATATATGTAATTAACTGGTATTAATTTGGTGCTATAATGATTGTTTTGTTGTTGATGCCATCGTAAGCAAATGCAAGTGGGCATTGATTCATCAAAATTGTATGTGCATCGATTGATGGACAAAACCAGAAAATAGGACAAGCCATGAAAGAATGAATAGCAACAATATTTCGTTTTGTCAAATTTTATTTAATATATTATACACGTGACAAGAATGTGCACTTATTTCCGATGAAGATAAAATTCTGAAGCAAGCGGGGGTTAGTTAGCCATCTTCTTCTCCCTTTTTGTTTATTTGTTATTATTATTTTGAATCCCATCACTATCTCCCGACCCTTGGAATCAAGAGAACACACATATGATATCCTCCTCCTCCCCCCTCCAAAGTCAAATAAGTCTCTGTACATTTCATTTCTCTCCCAACAAGGACGAGCCTCCTCTCCCCGTAAAACCAAATTCTTTTGATTACTGAGCCTTACCAATTCTAAAAAGAGAAACATGTCTTTTTCTCTGCGCGAGAGGCTCTCTTCATTTTTCAACAATAGATGGCTGGTTTTTGTTGCCGCAATGTGGATACAATCGTGTGCCGGTGTTGGGTATTTGTTTGGCAGCATCTCACCAACCATAAAAACTTCTTTGAGCTACAATCAGAAACAGATTGCGAGATTGGGTGTGGCCAAAGATTTAGGTGACAGCGTCGGATTTTTGGCTGGTAGCTTATCCGAGATTTTGCCATTATGGGCTGCTCTTTTGATCGGTGCAATTCAGAATTTTGTTGGCTATGGTTGGGTTTGGCTTGTAGTCACGGGTAGAGTTCCCGTCTTGCCTTTGTGGGCTGTGAGTATCTGTCTATCGTGGTTCTTTCGTTCTGCCTACGATCCTTCGTTTTCCCCTTCTATTGTTTTTCTACTCGGATTGATATTTATTAGTTTGCACCTGATGCATATTGGACTGTGTAGATATCATTTTGATCACGGATCCCTTACGTCTGCGATTAATGTAATTATCATAATTGGGCTTCCAATAGCCCCTTTTTGTTTGACGGAACATGATTTTAATTGGTACGAATGTGATCCCTTGAATTGCATGCCTAGTCTAGGCTACGTACTCTGTTGATTGGTAGGAAGTATAAAAGATGCACTTTTCTGTTAGCTTCGTTTTGTAATCTGGAGGCGTCCTATGTTGACTCAGATCTTTGCATTCTGATGAGCGTCTACATAATGCACTTGGATCCTATCTGAAAATATATGTGCTTTTCTTCCTTCGATCTCATGATACCTATTTAATTTTTTTCCTACATTTTATACGCAGATGTGCATTCTCATCTTTATTGGAACAAATGGCGAAACGTACTTCAACACAGCAGCACTCGTCTCTTGCGTTCAAAACTTCCCCAAAAGTCGTGGTCCTGTTGTGGGGATTCTGAAGGGTTTTGCAGGGCTTAGCGGTGCAATTCTAACACAGATATACGCCTTAATTCACTCTCCAGACCATGCTTCGCTGATATTCATGGTTGCGGTTGGGCCAACGATGGTGGCCATTGCTCTGATGTTTGTCGTGAGGCCAGTAGGAGGCCACAAACAAATCAGATCGTCAGATGGATTCAGCTTCTCCATTATTTACAGCATATGCCTCCTTTTGGCTGCATATTTGATGGGGGTCATGCTTGTACAAGATCTAGTGGATCTAAGCAGTTTGGTGATTACAATCTTGACTGCGATCTTATTTGTGCTTTTGTTTATTCCTATTGCCATCCCGGTAACACTGAACATTTCTGGGGAACAAAGATCGCCAATAGAAGAGGCTCTTCTACCCGATACATCAAAACAAGGGTCAAGCAAGTCTGAAGAATACGCTCAGGAAATCATATTTAGTGAAATGGAAGATGAAAAGCCCAAAGAAGTAGATTTGCTTCCCGCTTCTGAGAGATATAAGAGAATTGCTCAGCTCCAAGCAAGACTAGCCCAAGCTGCTGCAGAAGGTGCTGTAAGAATAAAGAAAAGAAGACCGCATAGAGGGGAAGACTTCACTTTAATGGAGGCATTGATAAAGGCAGATTTTTGGCTCATATTTTTCTCTCTTCTCTTGGGTTCTGGGTCCGGATTGACTGTGATCGATAACTTGGGACAGATGAGCCAGTCTTTAGGTTACGATAACACACATGTCTTTGTCTCCATGATCAGCATTTGGAACTTTCTGGGTCGTGTTGGTGGTGGTTACTTCTCCGAAAAAATTGTCCGGTCTGAATCCAGACTAGTTTTAGTAGAAAACGTACTTCTTTGACTCACTTGGATGTTTAATTTAAATTGTTTTGCAAATATGATGATACAGGGACTATGCATATCCAAGACACGTAGCCATGGCTGCTGCACAGGCCATAATGGCAATAGGACATTTCTTCTTTGCCATGGGTTGGCCTGGTGCAATGTACCTTGGAACACTTGTTGTGGGACTAGGCTATGGAGCACATTGGGCAATAGTGCCAGCTGCTGCATCAGAGCTCTTTGGATTGAAAAAGTTTGGTGCAATATACAATTTTCTTACCGTAGCAAACCCTGCTGGTTCCTTAGTTTTCTCGGGTGTCATTGCTAGTAGTATATATGATAGAGAGGCAGAGAAACAAGCACACGGGCAAAATCGTATCTACCGTAGTTTATCATCTTCGTTTACAAGTTATGTGCATCTTGAAGAGCCGCTGAAGTGTGAAGGTGCCATATGCTTCTTTTTAACTTCTTTGATCATGTGTGGACTTTGCATAATTGCTGCTGTTTTGAGCATGATTCTGGTGTACCGAACAAAGACAGTCTACGTCAATCTCTACGGTACAACTCGAAGGTGAATGGTGCAAAGAAGATCCGATCTGGTGTAATGTTTGCGAGGTTGTTGCTTTCATTGTGTTTATCTGTGATAGGATGAATGGTAATGTGCCAGTGCTATCTAAACATCAGCACGGGTTTTTTTTTCATTGGTGGCTGATGTGTGATTGATTAATACTATCTATTTTGGGGCTGTATGAATATGCTAAGACTTGTTATTTGTGTCTTTTGCGAATTTTTGTCAAAGGGGCGACTCTGAGGAGTCTCAATGATATTACTTGCCTTACTATTGCCTCTTATGGCTCGTGAACTTTACTTTACAGCCAATTTGGCACATGATATCAAAGATAACGGAGAGGCCTAACTGAACGGCCATCTCTTCATTCATGGCACTTACAGTAAATAAATTGCACCTTCTTTATTGCATGTTTTCCGAGGGTTTTGGCCTCGGGCTAACTGATATAAAAACGTCGGTTTTGGTTGATTCTTAAATATGTAGACGAACCGAAATGTACTACAGCTCTTTATGCGGCAGCAACAGCCAACAAAACGTACGAATTTCATCTCATGTTCTGAACCTCACATTCCTCCAAGAGATGGGTTGGGATGACCAAACGTTGTTTGTTTGCTCCTAGAAGAAGCGTGTTTTTCTGACAGAACAATTCGAAGACTAAAGAAAAGCTTATACAAGTACTCGTTATTATTATGTAATGGATCATCTTCATAATAACACCAAAGTTATTTATAGATGAAAAGGTTGAAGAGCACGGGGAATATGCTATTGCAACTTCACATGAATCATATCATCGGTTTTATTGTTTAAAATCTGTGGATGGGGTCCATCCAGTCCAGAAACAGACAGACAGCTCAATAATTGCAACACCGATTGGGATAATAAATGACTCGTAATGTATTCGAAAGGCCAAATCTAGTTGCGATGCTCCACTCCACCACGAGTCTTACTACATGTGTCCTTCGTAAGGGATCATGGCTGATCTGTCAATTGCCACATGGTTTGAATCATATTGATGAATTTTAATAAACTTCAAGTTCCATACTCTTGATGTTGAAAGTGACAATTGTGTAAAAATATGATGCATTGGCTCCACATTTAAAAATTAAAAGCCTCCCAATTGCATTATCCGTCTGCCCTCCAAGAGAAGCGGAAATCGATTTACATTGGAAGAGAAGTAAAGTTTCTTTCTTTATCTGACCCGATGGATGATTATAGCAACAAGACTGTTGAAGCAGAAGCAGCAAGCCAAGTTGAAGAGGATGAAGTAGAACGAGACTTCGAAAGCAATGATCTTCAACAGCCTCTGCTCAAAAGGAACCGAACGCTTTCTTCTAATCCGTTGGCCATAGTAGGAGCCAAAGTTTCTCACATAGAGAGCTTGGATTACGAGTAAGTACTTCTGATTTTGCTGGTTCATTGATCTATAACCATAATACTGTTGAGGATGTTCTTGTGCTTATGCTACTGTTGTGATGTTAGGATCAATGAGAACGATCTCTTCAAGCAGGACTGGAGAAGCAGATCAAGAGTCCAAGTGTTGCAGTACATATTCTTGAAATGGTTGTTGGCCTTCTTAGTTGGGCTTCTCACGGGATTAATAGCTACTCTGATCAATCTTGCGGTTGAAAACATCGCTGGTTATAAAATTCTTGCGGTGGTCAAATATATCCAACAGGAAAGGTAATCAAAAGCTATTGCTAATCATCAAACATAGATCTCGTTCTCATTCCGATATATTTGAATGGAGCAGATACATGGCAGGATTCATATACATGGCCGGAGTAAATTTTCTTCTAACTCTAGTAGCTGCCCTTCTCTGCGTTCTTTTTGCACCTACGGCAGCTGGCCCTGGAATTCCTGAAATTAAAGCGTATCTCAATGGAGTGGACACACCTAATATGTTTGGAGCAACAACATTACTTGTTAAGGTAAAACACGATCTATTTGCACTACGTTTTGTGACGTCTCGCATGACTGAATGAAGTCAAATTAAAGCCAAACTTTCGCAGATCATTGGTAGCATTGGAGTAGTCTCTGCAGGTTTGGATCTTGGAAAAGAAGGGCCTCTCGTGCACATAGGAAGCTGCATTGCTTCGTTATTAGGACAAGGGGGACCCGACAATTACCGCATAAAGTGGCGCTGGCTTAGATACTTCAACAATGACAGAGATCGGCGGGATCTGATAACATGTGGCTCCTCATCAGGTGTTTGTGCAGCTTTTCGAGCACCCGTGGGTGGGGTCTTATTTGCTTTGGAAGAAGTGGCCACATGGTGGAGAAGTGCTTTGCTGTGGAGAACATTCTTCAGCACTGCAGTTGTGGTCGTTGTGCTGAGAGCATTTATGGAGATATGCAAATATGGAAATTGCGGACTTTTCGGCCAAGGAGGGCTAATCATGTTTGATGTGAGTGAGGTTTCAATAACGTACCAGGCAGTGGATCTCATCCCTGTGGTTGTGATAGGAGTTATCGGTGGTGTTTTGGGGAGCCTTTACAATTACCTTCTGCACAAAGTGCTGGTGTTCTACAATATCATCAACAAGTGAGCGAGACGATCTTTTTTCCTTTTTTGTGACTTCTAATTCTGAACCTTGCGCTGTATTTCTGTTTTGCAGAAAAGGCAGATGGCATAAACTCCTACTTGCTCTAAGTGTGTGCATTTTTACTTCGGTTTGCCAATATGGGCTTCCTTTCCTTGCCAAGTGCCAGGCCTGTGACCCTTCCCAATCTGACTCGTGTCCTAACAGCGGCCGAGCTGGAAATTTCAAGAAATTCAACTGCCCGGATGGTTACTACAACGACTTAGCCACTCTCCTCCTTACAACAAACGATGATGCTGTTAGAAACATTTTCTCCACCAACACTCCAAGAGAGTTCCTCTTGTCATCCCTGGTCATCTTCTTTGTATTATATTGTGTACTGGGACTCATCACTTTTGGCATAGCCGTTCCATCTGGTTTGTTCCTCCCCATAATCTTAATGGGCTCGGCTTACGGGCGAATGCTTGGGATAGCCATGGGACCATACACGAAGATCGATCAAGGACTATACGCTGTTCTTGGTGCAGCCTCTCTCATGGCTGGTTCGATGAGGATGACCGTTTCTTTATGCGTAATATTTCTCGAACTCACCAACAACCTTCTCTTGCTACCCATCACTATGCTGGTTCTTTTAATAGCTAAAACTGTGGGAGACTGCTTCAACCCAAGCATATACGAGATAATCTTAGAACTTAAAGGCCTACCTTTCATGGAAGCACACCCTGAGCCATGGATGCGAAATATTACAGTCGGTGACCTCATTGACGCTAAGCCGTCAGTGGTGACACTTTGTGGAATTGAGAAAGTTGGTCGGATAGTGGAAGTTTTGAAGAACACAACACACAACGGTTTTCCCGTTCTGGATTCTGGGGGCTCGCCAAGTGGCAGCGGCGCGATTGAACTTCATGGGGTGATACTGAGAGCTCATCTTATCCTGGCGCTGAAGAAGAAGTGGTTCTTGAAAGAACCTAGAAGAACCGAAGACTGGGAAGTGAGACGAAAGTTTACCTCCATTGACTTGGCCGAACGAGGTGGGAAGATAGAGGAGGTGACGGCGACAAAGGAGGAAATGGAAATGTATGTTGATTTGCACCCACTGACGAATACGACGCCATATACTGTGCTTGAGAGTGCCTCTGTTGCAAAAGCAATGGTTCTCTTTAGGCAAGTCGGGGTCAGACATATGCTTGTTCTGCCGAAATATCAAGCAGCGGGGGTAAGTATCACTATCCAATATTAACCTCTCTTACTATACAATTACAGAGATGTTTTCGAGATGCAGCTTTTTATTTGGGCAGGTATCTCCAGTGCTGGGAATTTTGACGAGGCAGGACTTGATTGCTCACAACATATTGAGCGCCTTCCCACACCTGGAGAACTCCAAGGGAAATAAAAAGGGACATTGATCTCATCTCCATATACTATGTTCTTTTTTTTGTTTTAAGAAAAAAAAGTAATTTTTTTCCCTACATTCATGGAACAGTTACTCTATCTCAGGATTAATATATATGCATCTCTCGTTATAAAGACCATCACAGATGAAGCGTTCAAAAGAAGAAATACTTGTTGTTTGTGTCGAATATATGTTTACTTCTCAAAAAATTTCATTGCCAGAGGGGGTGAAAGAGATAGAGAACAACCATCATTCGTCTCCAGAAGTATCAGAACATGACCAGTTTATAGCAGCAGAATTGGAGTACAAAGTAACAAATAGTAAGACAAAACTAATCGTCAGTGCCAAAGTAACGGTCACCAAATTCACCCAGACCGGGTATTACACGGAATTCTTCATTTAGCGCCACGTCGATCTCTGATGTCACTATTTTCAAGGTGGGGAATCGCTTGCAAACACAGTGGATACCTTCAGGCGCCTGCATATGGAAGAAATGCATGAATGCACCATTCATTGTCCCTATAGCAATCGATACTATGAGCAAGACTCCAAAAACTCACCGATATCAGATTTAGGAATATAATGTGGCATTCTGGGACTCCTTTCCGGATAAGTAACTCAATTGCCTGATTAGCAGAGTTTCCTTGAAAAAAAAAAAAAACTCTACTTCACATTCCATACAAATTTAAAACTTATCGGCATTGTGGATTGTTACCCGTAGCCAGAACCGGATCAAGTAGGAGGACATGGCGTTCACAAATATCATTAGGAAGTTTTTCATATATAAGCTGTTGAAAGAAAAGCATTAGTTTTAGTGTTATTTATTTTCAGCCCATGCCATATGGAAAGTGGATAAGAACCTGCTTCCCGTCATCACCGTCGCGGTGGATCAAAATCTTCCCTATCTTAATCCCTTTACAGCAAGCGCGGAGTGCATTTTCCATGCTTTCGCCACTGTAAAATGTATAACCAAATATTTTAACCAACACAACATCAACAAATATCCTTTTGTCATGGTTGGTACTGTCTATAAGAAGAAGAAATTTTTCCAGCGCCAAATGCATATTGCACGCCATAGGAAGAAGATAAACAAGCGAATTCACAATCATCCTGTTTGTCATATTACGGCCCGATTTTAATATTACCTTCGAACAATAGAAACTCCACACAATTTCTTGCAGAAGTCGACACCAGTATACACGGACCCTGAAACATACCCCCACAGTTCCATACACAAAGTAAATAAAGTAAAAAACTTCTGCATGTGTTGATTACTTTACATTACAAAAGAAATGAGAAGAGGCACAGTTATCAATAATGTCATCTGACATACCAGTAGGGGTGACAATTTGCTTCTCTGTGAAAGGTAGATGGCCAAGACCATGCTCCACAACCTGATACATAAAAGCGTATCGAAAAATAAGCACCCGATATGGTCTTTCATAATTTCAGCATTAAAAGAACTCACTATTACCAGACGGATAAGTCTATCAGAGTAAAATACAAAATCATGTTTTGATATGTCTCGATCTCGAATCAGGGTATGCATACCTCTAATCTGCAACATTGATGTCAGCGTAAGAATAATAGATCTGCCAAAAAACAAATCCAAAAAAGGCTATAGTATTCCGAATTGAAATAATCAAGCACCTGAAAAGTCGACTGAATAACATTCACGTTTTCATATATTTTACACAGGTCGTGCTGCCCAAGCTTCGTGCGGATATGCTGGACAATCAAGTCAATTGCAACGTGATTATCACCCCCACGAGGTATTATAACATCAGCATACTTTTTGGATGGAAGGATAAAATCCTCAAATGCAGGCTTCACAAATTTTGCATACTGCATACAAAAAAATCATTAATAAAAGTAAGATGGCGTGGTCAATAATCAATATATAGTAACAGGCAGCAACATTACCTGTTCAAGAACCGAGTTAATATCCCTACCCCTTTCCACTGTATCACGCCTTATTCTTCGAGCCAGCCTCACATCAGCATCTGAAGGAATAAACCAATAGGATATCATAGAAGAAAAAAAAATCATCATGCTCCAAATGCATCACAATTGTAAAAGTGCAAGTGTACTGCACAAGAGTTTCACAATTCACCTGCATCCACAAAAATTTTCATGCTCATCAAGTTCCGTACTCGTTGATCGTGAAAAACAAGTATGCCCTCTAATATGATTACATCAGATGCATTCACCTGGAAATATGAAGAAAATTAACATATTCCCCCTTGCATTCACCCGAAACATTCTTGCTTTACCAAATTTGCAAAGACATAGTGGACCATCAACGGAATCAATCAATTAGAAACACAAAAGTGCACCTGACGGAAGCTCTCTGAACACCTTTGATGCGTTTTAAAATCATATATCGGCACATGTACAGGTTGGCCGCTCTTTAGCTTTTCAATGCACACAAGGAACTGCTCTGTGTCAAAAGCATCTGTACCAAAATGTCAAAATAATTAAACCCCAAATGTGTTGTAAGAAAGCTGAGAAAACCAACTTCAAGCCAGGCAGTACGACTGACAAGATCATATGAACTCTAGGTCACCTGGGTGATCGAAATTGTATTCGTGCACACGCTTCAACTCTTCAGGAGTCAAACCACGGTAGAAAGAGTCCTGCACTACCACCGGGTAAAGAGATTACTAAATCACAGTACAAGGTACGTCAATCAACCCTTGAGATGCGAAAAAGACAAATCTTGAAAGACCTAGCGGGTTAGAAAAACGTCTCGTTTAATGGCAACCCACTACATTCAAAGAAATACCTGATTGACAAGAACAACGCGATGATCGTGAAGTTGCTGGATAATCATATCACAAACTGTTGTCTTTCCCGACGCAGTCCCTCCGGAAACCCCTGCCCTCCACGCCACGGGATTGAAAAGATTAAATAAAAACTAAAACACATTAGTAAAGGGGAGGGACGAGGGCTAATAAAAGAGGAATTCACCAATTACGAAAGGCTCTTTGTGCGCGGTGGTTACATCTGCAGCGGCAAAAGAGGGTATTGAAGAGGCGCGTGGAGAAGGTGAAGGAGAGAGAAAGCCGGAGAAGTGTGGGCCTGAGGCTGCCTCCATTACGTAGTCGACGGTCGTTGATTCTTCCGTTGGCATCTAATGTGAGTATTATTCCTTCTTGATATTGATTCTTGCTGAGTAGTGAAGAAGAAGAATAAAGAAGCGATGGCTTCGTTTCTCTGCTCTGACTCTGAAAGGGGGTTGTTCATAGATGTTACATTACATTCCGTGGTTTCGATTTGTACCGTTTACGGTGGAAAACATCCGTTCACTTTATGATGAAGCTCTACAGTACTGACTGCTATCATTAATAACACATTAAAAATAAAAATTGAAATTGGATAAATTTTGGTTTTATATTTATTTTTATACTACTATAAATGACAAAACGGTGATTACATATTATATACATGACAAATTGGCATCCCAAGAATCCCACCAATAATAAATTGCAAATGTTCTTGCAGACATGTACGCATAAATACCTAATCGAATAAAATCTTTACACATAGATATTCGTATCAGAAAAGTTTACAGATAGGTATCCGATTTAATTTTTAACAGTTTCTTCAGTCATGCAGTACCTTCATGTGTGTGTATGGCGTATCATAACATGTTGGGTACTTAAATGTGTTCGTACGGCGTATCTATGTTTTAAACAGGGCGTAGCTAAATGTGCCAATACGGCGTATCATTTTCTATTATACAGAGTACCCAAAGGTGTCGATATAGGGTACCCGAATGTGTTGTATGTGTACCTGCGACGGATCGGGTACCATGTGCAAAAAATTTATTCTGTTAGGTACCTACATATAAAAGAATCCTGACACATGATATAAATTATACGTTTTTATTCTAAGTAGGTATTTATGCGTTAAGACCTCTTTTCTTATTATAGATACTGTTATTTCCGGCTGTGACACGGTCGTCACAATTGCCCCGCCGCCGTCACGTTCATACTTCTTCCAATATTAATATTAATTTAAGAGATATGTAGTTATCTTTTGTGCTGTTCCTCCTCAGCAACAAATTAGGTGCACCTGCCATATGAACACTTGTCATTTGAGATTACATGGCATTGCATGACGATCTTATTGGTGACAAGTGGAAACAAAATGGAATTTACGGTTGGATATTATACAGACATATACATACTTTGTTCTCCTTACAGGAAGGAGAAGGGCTCATGATCCTCCTCGTTTTGTTGCTGTCAGTAAAACTGATATTTGAGACCAACATTTGACATCTCTTCTGTCCAATCCTTTCTTACAAAACATGTACTATTGATTTTGGAGGAGGAGACTGATCTTTCCTTTCCATTTCCTCCTCCTCCTCAGTGCCTAAACTTTCTTTAAACAGTTGAGATACTCTCTTTTTCTTATCTGGACTGTATATGAAACTGTGATGGACAGGTGTGCTCCCACGAGATGGGGTAAAATCTGCAGCAACAACAATATTTAACTTCCATTTAAAGAAAGAACATTTTTCTTCAAAAAAAGCCAACTGTAGATAGACTAGAGTAGATAGCTCTTCTCACCTCCGTTAACACTGACGAAATCATCATCTTCACAATCTGATTCTAACCAAGGTTGGGAATCAAAGAAAGCTTCATCTTTGCTGCCTGTAACATAGCATGTGACTGACTAAAGAGACTTCTTGTCAGATAGATCAATCCTAAAAGCGGAAGCTCTAAGTGATTAATTAGTCACAGGCTCTCACAGCACAGCACTAGAGCAGTAGTAGTCTTTTACTGCATTAGCAAGGCTGGTGTGTCTCTTACTTATCATTACTACTCTTATTACTCCTGGTAAGTCATAGTCATACATCATGATGATGATGATCTTACCTTTAATGCTGGCTGAGATGAGAAGGTTTGTGTAGCTAGGCTACGGTAGGTATCATGAGAAGACTAACAACTAGCAAAGGCCCAAAGTACAGAACTTGCTCAAAATCAAAGGCCAAATAAAGCTCAACATGTTAGATACAACATCACACGACCTGTGTCTGTCATCATTAACAAACCTTCCTTCAACCATATGCAGCAACTATCTCAGAATAATCATAATAAGTTTCCAAAACCAATAATCATAACCGGAAAGAAAAATTAGGAGGGAGGAAAATAAAATAGTTTCTCGAAAGTATATGGTTAGATAGTTGCTTATGCCACCGTATTGTTTCTTAAAAATTTCAAACTTTATAGATCCACCAGATAATGCTTCAATTAAACTGAAAGGAGTGGCTGGCTTACCAGAGAAACGAGCTGATGACGCTTGGGACTTGCTAATTAACACGTCAGACACCGTAAGAGCCCCTGCGTGGGCCGTATCTTTGACCGGCGATGGCATAACAAGCTTCTCCGTTTTAGACCAAAAGCGGCGCTTCTTCTTCATGGCTGATTCCGAGCCTCTGTTCAACGAGACACACATGCCCATGATATTTCTCCAACCCCTTCAAATACCAGAAGCGAATCGTATCGTATCATCAAACAACAAAAGAGAAGAAAAGAAAAGAGTGGTCAGAATCACACACAAGTGAAAAGTAGTAGAAGAGACAGAGACGGAAGGAAGGATATGCAGTTGGCGTCGTCTCAGAAGTAGCCTTACTACGGTAAAGACAACACATGGAAATAATCATAATAAATCGATTGATTAGATGGTGAAGCTTACGGCGTTGAAATATGGGAATATTATTATTAAATGAGGCCACGTATCAGTACTAGTTGTAGTATATCGTAATAACTGATGGTAAAAATTTCATTTTTCAGTTTTATCTTTGTTAAAATAGATGATATGAATAAGAGGATAGTGGGTTGGGGACCCACCTGAAAAGTCGTAATATTATTGGAGTTTATTAATTGGGATTTTGTTCGCTTCCGAGTGTTGAGCATCTTTCTTGCAACATAAGCGTCGTCACTAATAGGCGATCTAATCCAGAAAATGATTAAAAGTTAAATGTCCGTTCAACTTGATTATTACCATTTACTCGACAAATGAAAAGATAAACTACTTTTATTGAAAACAAGATATGTAATTAAATGAAGCATGTGATCTAGCGAGCGCCTAATCTACTGTCGTGTGGTCAATATATCATATTTGAATTCTCGTTGGGTTTTGAATCTGATTAACGTAAGTATTAATAAAGAAATGTTGGGTAATATGTATGTATGTATGTATGTATGATATGCACGTCAAAAATACCTACCTACACATATACATGATCATTTTAATTAAAACAAAGTATGGGCGATTAAATGTCAAACATGGGCGGCGGCGTTGAATTTTCGCATCTAAAAAGAGGAGATTTTCTCATGTATTTTGTTATTTTATCTCAAATTTGGGCCCATTGTCGGCCCACTTATGCACAAAATCATCAGCTCGGAGAATCAGAACTGGAATTCCGTTTATCATCAGTCATCTCGCAGCAGCCGCAGCCAGAAACGGAAAATAAATACTTCCTCCGTCCCGGCTATTTCTTTCCAAAGATTAGTTGACACGGAGATTAAGAAACCACATTATTTTATTATTATAGTACAACTTTTGAGGTATGGAGAGAGAAAAGTTATTAGTAGATACGCAAATCAAGAAGATTTTTTTTAATATTAATGGTGTAATTAGTTAATTAGTAGGATAATTTTTACCAAAAATGGAAATTGGAAGAATTATATGGAACGTCCGAAATAGAAACATGGGAAAAATAAGTGGGACGGAGGTAGTAAATCCTTTGGGACTCCGTCGAAAATTGGGTACACCTGACCCGTCAATTCACCAAACCAATCGATCTGCTTTCGGACTCCTTCGAAAATCTCCCAACTATTCTGTGCTATTGGACTCCCAACAAGTATGGTGCTGCCAAAAATTGCGCCTTCTATGTTATCGTCGGACTTCGCTAACTTGGCTTCGGAGGCACAGCGAATGACCCGTTACGGCGCGGATTGGCTGCACATGGACATCATGGTTTGTACCGACCTCCTTTGCTTTTTGTCCCCGTTTTCTTTGATCTTTTAAAAAAATATAGATTATGGGATGTCGTCCTACTGCTTGAGCTAATTTGAATTCGTTTTTAGATTAAAAAAATGCTTTGAACACATATTTAGCTCGGAATTGTGACAGTATTTCATGTGCGGTAATTCGTAGCTACTTTTGAATAATTAATCATGTACTGATGAATTCATTCCAAAAGTTTCTTTGTGTTTTTGTTTTTTTGTTTTGCAACCATGAAAATATGCCTTAATTGAATACTCTTAAACGATTTTCAGCAGCTGAATCTGTTTACAGTTTAATGGCTTAGAGGACTTAAAGAGGAGTTGTTTGGTGTCTTGATTGAATGTAGTATCATCAGACATTTAATTTAGAAAAAAAAAAGTGTGTGACCTTTATGTTCTTTCATCAAGGGGTTGCAGGAAATAAACGTCTTGATTTTTATTAGAATGTCAGTGTTTCGAATCTGGAAAAATGTAGTTCTTGCTAGTTATTTCGTACCTACTCTTATCTGGTTGTCATGGAAATCGTTGTTAGGCGATTTGGACTCTGTGATAACTACAATCGTGGGTTTTCTCATTTAGATCTCTTCTCTTCGTACTAGAGGTCATTTGGTTTGTCCTTTTATAACCTCTGTTCACTTACGACTGAATTTTCTTGGTTCCTTGCAGGATGGGTAGGTTTTTGCTCTTTGGTTGAAGAATCTCATAATTCACTTGGATTTAGTGAATGATAATTGGGACATCGAGCTTGTGAAATATTTTAACTATTAGCTCAAGTTAAACTTGTCGCTACTGACTTAACTATCTTGTTTGATTTTCTTCTGCAGGCACTTTGTACCAAACCTCACAATCGGCGCTCCAGTTATTCAGAGCCTAAGGAAGCATACAGAGTATAACTTTTTGTTCCTCCACAGATACATCATTTCATGATCCGTTAATAATTGTTTGAAGAGCAGCTATTCTCTTGCAGTGCTTATCTAGACTGTCACCTAATGGTCACAAACCCTCTGGATTATGTTGAGCCACTTGGAAAAGCAGGTGCATCTGGTTTTACTTTTCATGTGGAAGTTTCGAAAGGTAAAATGTCCTATTTGGTAGCTTTCTTAGTTATGGAATTTTTCTAGAGCAGATATACACTACTTGATGAACCATTTCATCGAAGGTTTTTGGCCTAGGGTCTGTAAAGAATAATTTGAAAAAAAAGGGTGCTATTTTCTTATCCTTGCTTGGCAGATAATTGGCGGGAACTTGTCCAACAGATCAAAACGAAGGGCATGAGGCCTGGTGTTGCCTTGAAGCCTAGCACCCCAATTGAAGAGGTGTATCCACTGGTAGGATAGAACTCGTGCTCTTTCATGTAAATAGTGTCGCGTTACCTTTTGAATATGCGCTTTGTGGCAGGTTGAGGATGAGAATCCTGTGGAGATGGTCCTCGTAATGACTGTGGAACCTGGGTTTGGAGGGCAAAAGTTTATGCCTGAGACGATGGATAAAGTACGTTGTCTCTTTTCTTTCTTTCTTTCTTAACTAACTAATCATATCTGTGTTGGTTAACAACATTTCAATCTCAGGTGCGTGCTCTTAGGGGGAAATATCCATCGCTTGATATAGAGGTCTGACTCCTCCCTTATCATTCCTTCATGGCATTAGAATTGTAGACTCACAATTCATGATTGTTTTCAGGTCGATGGTGGTTTAGGACCTTCAACAATCGATCAGGCAGCTTTAGCCGGAGCTAACTGCATAGTTGCTGGAAGTTCTGTATTCGGATCAACACATCCTGATCATGTTATTTCACAACTGCGCAAGAGTGTGGAGGATGCTCAGAGAAGAAGGTCTGCGTGAGGATATTATATAATTCATCAGCAAATTCAGTTCATATGGAATGGAACTTTTTCAAGGCTTCTATAACCCGATCATCGGATGCATCTTTACAACTTTTGTGTATCATTATCATAGGAAGTTTGCAATAAAATTAATCACTCCTTCGGGTCACTTGCCGTTCGTGATTTATTACATTAGGGTTCTCCGTTTTAGACAAGCCAAACCTCAAATGTGATCATCAGGACTGTGTGTATAACATCTCCAGAAAAAACCAATGGAGTTACTTCACTTGATATTTATTTTACAGGATTATGTGCAATGCAATCATAAAACCATACACAATCTTAGTTGCATGCAGTGACACCTCTAACTCGGACTGAAAGAATAATATCAATTGCAACTAAGAAAAAAAAAATATTATAAAGCACTATCATAATCTAGAGCTTACCTAACGTGTGCAATATGAGGCTATTATATTAAACTTGTGATCAAACTTTATCACAATCATGATATTGAAAAGAGAAAGGTATACTTGTTTCATGACGTGGTGTCTGGTGAGAGTATCCTGGAAACACACAATCATGAGTGCAGGCTGATTTGACAAAGAAAAAGAGAAGAAAATCATACATGATTTTGTCTACGTAGACAATCTCTAATTAATAATACGGTCAATTCGAAGTCAGGCCCGCTAAGTGTTGGATTTCGAATTCAATCCCTATTTGAGAAATTTTTAAGTAATGGATCCATTTTGTGTGGTGTAAAAAAGTGGTATGAAAGACATGCGAACTGGTATAGAATGATCGTTTCATGTTACAAACTTCAACATACTGATATGTCAGAGCAATGAAGTGGTACTGCAGAAAATAAACTGGTATCAGATGATCATAAACTGGTACCGGATTATGGTTTTGTGGTACAGAATTTCAACATACTGATATGTAAAAGAAATGAAGTGGTACTAGCAGAAAATGAGTCTTTAAGACTAAATTTTTTTCCAAGAGGACCTAAATCCTAAATGATAATTATAAAGGCCTGAAATGAAAATGCCCCATAAAATTTAGTCACGATTATTGAGATTGTATTGTATAAATGATCCAATATTTAAATGCCTCATGACACCTATGGAGAAGTTACCGTTTGTTTGGCCAGATGAGGATAAGCTCAAACTTGTAAGAATTACTGTCGGTGAAACATGGGTGACTGTGCCCCTTATTTATTACCCCCAAAAAAGAATTATTACTGTCGACTCATTCAGCTGAGCGAGGGCGAGCAAGAGTTCTAGAAAAAAAAGGTTCTTCCACAATACGCATCCGTTTCTGTCACAAGCAGTCTCTGTTATTGTCTTCAGTCTCTCACTTTCGGTGTCCCCCATTCAAGCAGAGAACTTTGACTTCTATACGTAAATAAATAAATTAAGGAAAAACCACAAAACATGTTTTACGCACAGTTGTTGTCGAAGAAGGGTGCTTTGGGTGTCGTTTGGTTGGCTGCTCATTGTCATAAGATGCTCAACAAGGAACAAGTCCAGCAGACCAACATTTGTGCTTCAGTTGGTTTGTGTCTCATTAATTCTCTTTTTTCCCAAAATTCATGGGTCGTCAGACGTCAACTTCATTTTTTCTTGCCTCGATGTCTTTTGTTTTCATTTCTTGCATAAAGTTGACGAGGGAGAAAACTATTTTCCTTCTTATGATATTTGCTTTGACCTATGTTCTAGTTAAGTGATATTTTATGAAAAGTAAGTAATTTTTGCATGTATGGTTTAAAAGTGCCCTCTTCAGTTATCCCAGTAAACAGCATTCATGCTAAAGATCTCTCTTTTGGCATGCTTGTCCTTTGTTTTATATATTTGCAGGTTATCTGGAGTATTCTTGTAAACAGCTGATGTTTTGTTGTTGTTATATGTCAGTAATAGTTCCAGACACAGTAATTTCCAGTTATGTGTGTCGCAATGCTATTTTTTTATGCTGTTTGCAATTCGGGGACTTGTACCTTGTCTTTTTTGAGATAAATACACTACTAAAGCAAGCGTGTTACTGAGATAACAGTTTTAATTAAAAGTTTAGTTTATTTGTTAAACCATATCATTTGCTTTGATAGTTCTTAATGGACTCTGGCCATTTCGTTTTATCAGACAGGATACTTACAGATGAAGCACGGATATTCACTTATAGGATCCTTGCCTTTCTACTTTTGGGTGTGGTGAGGATTTACTCGAAGAAAGTTGAGTATCTGCTAATGGATTGCCTTGAAATTATGAACAAGCTCAACGGAGTTGAGACGCCAAGTCGCAAAAGTAGGAGCATCAGATGTAATTACAGATCTATCGATTTACCAGCGACATTTGAACTTGATGTGTTTGACTTGGAATTACCTGAAAATCAAGATTCAGCAATGTGAGCTTTTCTGCTGTATGCAATATTATGTTGTTTTTGAAGTTGTGGATTTGTATGGTGATTTGTTTCGACTTGTTGAACCGTATGCAGCGGAAACTTGAGATCTCGTAAAAAGGCTAATCTTTCAGGTAATATATACTATATTTTTTTCTGTTACTTGGACAATTATATAATTGCGGTTGATTTAATTTGGATAATCTTTCAGGTGGGCACCAAAAAGAAACCAACACTCGTGGCTTGTCAAAGGTACATAGAGATGATTTGATCTTCTCGGTTCTGTTAGAATCAACTTGGTATATACATTTGTGTTTATCAAAGGCTATGGTACATATAGTTACAGGATAAAATGCCGGCTTCCCCGACATCATCTTATACTCCAATCAAAGAGTAAGCATGCATGCCGATATTTACTTATAGTAGTACGGTGTAAATTAAGATTTCTGACTCTAACGGTTAAATTATCGCGGTGCAGCATTCTATCTCCGCACTCTGCGCATAGGAATGGTGTGTTTGTTAGCGCATTCACTAAATCAGTTTGGGACACTCACCATAACAGGCGCTTCCTTTTGGAAGAAGAAACACATGATGAGGCATCTTATGAGATAGCTCGTGAAGCTGTTTTCAATATGGATGACGAACGCATGGATCCACTGGTGCTGGATGATGAGGAGAATGAGCTCATTACATATGGAAAATCTTCTCGTATAGATGATAGCAACAATCTTTGGAGCCCAATGGAGTTGGAACATATGGAAAGTCCATCATTACAGAGGAGTTTTCCTGTATCAAACTCAGGGGCAATGCTTGAGAAAATTATAACCCCATTGGATGATTGCCAAGATAATATCGGGGCTATGGGAAATCCACTAGTGGAACTTCCAGGTGATTGTTCGTTACCAGTTTAAATCGAAAAATATTGTGCGCACGCGCAGTTGTCTGTCGAAGGCGCACTTAATGCACTGGACAGGAACCATCATATCTTACTTTGTGTTTATTATAGCCTAACTTAGGTATATTGTGAGTGATTTCCTTCCTTTCTACATATGGCTCTGTCTGGCGTATTAAAATTTTGGGATGTAGAAGCAGAGTATGATGCCGAGGTTATTAAGACTCCTGCTACAAAGGAGCGCAGGAAAATTTCTCGGAAAGGAAAGAGTTGGATTGATCAAATCGCTGTTGTGTGCAACAGGTATTCTTTTACTCCTCTGATTCTACTCCTTCCTCCCTCAGTCCCTCCCTCCATTAATATATATACATATATATATATATATATATATATATATATAAATAAATTTCACTTGCAGGGAGTACACAAGCTGGCTTGCAGATACAAGTGGCATAAAGCGCCAGAGGAAAACGGTTGTAGATACTCTACTGCGCTCATGGAGATCTCATAAGCTTCGCCATATCCCTGAAACTGTGTTGGACCCTTTGATTCCTTGTGAGTCAGTAGTAGGCTGCCTTGGGATCGGTAGTAAGAAGAGTCCCATGCTTGTGAGGACTGAACCTATGGAAACATCAGCACCAGCTCAGGGGGATACATCATCGTCTCCTCCTCGTCTTCAACCCACCAGCATTCAATTAGACGAAGAACCACTGAGGCCTAATCATGAATCTCTTACACAGGAGGTATCCATCATTTATCTACATCTGTTTCTCATGGGAAGATCTAACCAAACAAAATGTTTATTTTCACATGTTAGGACTCGGTTTGGCTTCAAGGAGAAGGTGCTGCTGCCGAGGGTAAAGTCACGGTGTATACATATTCATCTTACACTTTTTGTTCATTACCCTGTTATTGTAACTTGATTTGATTTGTGTTACTATGACAGGTGTTTCTTCAAGGTACATCCCAAATCAAATCTGATATGATCTGATCTTCCAGGGTTTGAAACTTGATGAAGAAGCTGATTGTCTACTTCCCTTACAGAATAATCCAAGACTACCTCGGACGTGATGAATATTTTAGCATGTCTGGGTTGTTGGAAGGAAAAACAAAGAAAGAAAGTGCTCGGCTATTCTATGAGATACTGGTTGGTATATATGGAACCATATACGATAGTAAAGAAAGTTTCCTACTTGATCATTTCAGCTAAGTAGTAGTAGCAATAATAATAATAGTAATATCTTCTTTTATCTTACTTGAAGGTTCTGAAATCCCAGGACTGCATCCATGTGAAGCAGGACTATGCCTACAGCGATATTCTTCTGCGCAGGAGGACACTCCCAAGCTGATGGTGAACATACTCTGTTGTCTAGCAGCAGTCAGCCAATACAGGCAAGGCAATAGTGGTAACATTACTTCTTTTATTGTTTGTAATATTTATTTTATTTTGCTAGCCTATATTATTGCATTTTTCTGTCTCCCCTCCAACCCGACGCCATATTTTGCCTCACTTTGTTGGTTTATTATGCATATCTCCTATTTTGTTTACAATCCGTATCTCCCTTAGGAGCCTTTTTTTTCCTTAACCAACCAACATTTTCCACTGACATTTTATAAATTAGAGACTTAATGTCATTTAGCACTTTAAGATAAAAATTTTCTTTCCGAAATGATATTCGATAAACCTTGATAGAAATCCCCCTTAAAGCTTTAAACATTTTTTTATCTGAGCAGATTCTGGCTAGTTAATATGTGCATGTTTAGCACATGCGTTTCAACGTTAATCTCATGCATGGCTTCTCAATGAAGTGTTTGCATGAACTGATATGTTCAATGCAAATCGTAAGGAGTACAATTTCCTCGCTGCATTTTTTTAGACCATGTCGTCAACTTTTTTTTGTCCCCTTGTCTCATTTACCTTTCTTTTTTTGGTTGAGAAAATATGGTTTGAATGTTCTGATATACGTATATATATATTATTAAATTGCCCAACCAGGCCAGGGCCGTGGTGGAAACAGTTAAATGTGGTAGCCAGCCGGCCAATAATCTATGTGCATATAGACGACGATGTAATGCTTGCTAGGATATATCAAATGTTGGTTAAAACCAGCAGTTGATTGGCATAAGACTCCACCAGCAATGTAAGGTGTTCAAGGTCCTCAATTGTATCCATCGGCATAAATATATATATAATATAGGATTGATACGGCGCTCACCTAGTGAGCACCTTTATATGGGCATCTGCTGATTAGGCCTCACCGATTGACACATACGATGTTGATGTGGCATTTTCACGTCGAGTATATCAAGGCCAAACAACGAGTGCCACATAAGACGTGAATATGCCACATCAGCATCGTATATGTCGGTCTATGAGGTCTGAGATGTGTTGATTAATGCCACATCACATTTGATGTAAAGGTGGCCTGCTAATTGGCACGAATCGATACCAATCAGCATGTTGGAGCCTCCTTCTCCCTCTGTGGAGCCTTTTCCGATGAAGGCAAGATTCGTTGTCGATGGCACGAGCAAAATGAAGAGTGTTGTGGATTAGGCTTAACAGCCTTTTTTGTAATATGTTCTTTAGTTGTCGTGTTTTAGATCGGGAATCTTGTATTCTGTCGGCTTTTTCGTTTCTTGCTTGGGTGTTTTTTGCTCCATATGAGCCTTGTTTTCTCTACCAGATTGATATTTCTGGAGAGACCTCTTGGGCTATTTAGCCCCTGTACTTTTGTTTATGATATTAAAGCAATCGTTTTCGGAAAAAAAAAAAAAGCAGGTGTTCATATAAGATGCTCACATAAGTGAGCACCATATCATTCCCTCTTATAAATATATATATATATGTGTGTGTATATATATATGTATGTATGTAACACAGTTATTCTCAAGCATATGTTTGCTAACCTATTATTAGTCCATCGTCTGTCGTTTGTGAATATGGAACGTCTCGTATTTGTCCTTTCCTTGTTCATATAATGAATAACGCACATATAATTATATCGATCGGAAAAAAAAAGTGCACCCTCGACCAATGACTACAATATTTACATTATGGCAGATATAATATCAAGGTAATACATTTAATATTATTGTATATTGTACGAGTTAATTTTGACTTGCAAAATTTTATTTTAGTTGAGATAATTTGGTGCTAACCCTTAATGTATGCTATATGGTGTTAGTAAGATTAAAAAAGACCTGATCCGCAAGGCCATTTATTTTGATCGGATCTTGGAAGTTGCTGGAGAATTAAGAGTGCTATTATAAGAGCATGGTAGACTTTGGCACCCCTTCATAACTTGGCTTGTCAGTCCGTTGGGAAGTATATTATTTTGTTTAATATATTGGACGGACGATGTCGACAATTCGTGAAGTTCTATAAAGTTAGTAATTAAAGCAAACCTCTAATTAGTATTATGTTAATATTAATGCAGTACTAGATTGTAACTGTAGTAAATTGCTATAAGTCACATTCCGAATCGCCAAGCAATGACACCAAAAGGGACGTTTGGAATTTGGACAGACTGTGATGTACTAACTTCATCATTCAGAAGGAGAAATTTTAAAATATTCAATCTGCGTTTCATGGTGTGTGTGTGTTGTTGACCGTAAATAAGAAGTTGATTCAATACTTGAGATCACAATAAAGTGTATTTAAAGAGGAAAAAATAGAAGAATCGACGTCAACCCTAACCGACAATTCAAACTTATAGAAACGCTGTAACACCTATCAAACTTATAGAAACGCTATTGACAGGAACGGATTATAAAGAAACAGACGTAAAAATAAAAGCGCTACAAGTGACTAATATGCTTACAAACGCTGAGAAGAATATTTAAACTTCGCGGGCTTCTATCTGTTTCTTCCCTGAGCTTTCGCAAGTAATTTCTTCTCTTGAATTTAATACCCCCCACAAGATGATGATTCAGATGGACAGTCATCCTGAGTAAGGCTCGCTGTAATCAGGGCCGGTTTTTTGTTTTAGGAGGCCCTGTTCGTATTAAGGCCCAGGTCCATTCAAATTAGTCGATATATTTAAGGCCATGTAATATCTAAGGCCCATATATTACTGTAATTTAAGGCCTCGATATTTGTGAGTTTTTTTATTACTCGAATTATTATTTAAGGCCCATATATTTTATTAGACAAACTGCAGGGCCGATAGATTTTATTAGACAATCTGCAGGGCCCGTTTTAGGAGGCCCTTTCTCCATTCAAAATACTTACTGTACATTTTTTATGTGGCCCTCTAGTACATGGGCCGGATTTGTGGCCCTGTGCAGTAGGCCTGGATGCACAGGCCCAAATCCGGCCCTGGCTGTAATAAGGGGCTCAGTAAGGACATCAACGACCTGGTTTTCTGAGTAGACTGATAACATGCGAATTGTGCCATTGGCTAAGTGGTGGCGGATAAAGTGGCAGTCAATCTCGATGTGTTTGGAGCGCTCATAAAATTTTGGGTTGGAAGCGAGCTTGAGAGATGATTGGTTGTCACAATAGATGACATGGGCTGGAATGACAGGTATCTTTAGTTCTTCTAAAAGCTATTTGATCCATAGGACTCACTCACGACAGCACCAAGAGCTCCGTACTCTGCTTCTGTGGAAGATCGAGATACAATTGGTTGTTTCTTAGCTTTCCAAGTGATCAAGGAATCTCCCACAAATGTACAGTAGCTCGTGACTGTTTTCCTTGTGTTTGACACGTCGCGCAATCAGCATCAGAGAATGCTTTGATATGCAAATCAAGAGAGGAGCTCATAAGTATACATTGTCCCGAGGAACCTTTTAAGTACCTGAGAAGATGATGGGCTGCCATCAAATGCCCTATCCTAGGAGCTGCGATATTAGCTCAACTTATGGACGGTGAAAGCTATGTCTGGTCGTGTAAAAGTCAGGTAGAGCAGGCTCCCATCAGCCTTCTAGACTTGAAAGGGTCTGGGAGCAGTTCTCCATCTTCAGCAGTTAACTTTCCATTAGGATTCATGGGGGTTGATAGTGGCTTGGAAGCCAAATAACCCGTGTCCTCTAAGAGCTGGATGGTGTATTGTTTTTGGGAGATGTAGATCCCTTCCTTGCCCCGGGCAACTTCAACACCAAGGAAGAACTGTAGCTCTCCTAAGTCCTTTATTTTGAAGAAGTCATTGAGAAAATCCTTTGCCTTTTGCACTTCTTCAAGTGAGGGTCCTGCAAGTATAATGTCATCAACATATACTAATAATGTAAGCATATGAGCACCTTCACCCCGTATGAATAAAGTGTGGTCAGAATGGGTCCGCCTGAATCCAAACTTGCCCACAGCTTCTGTGAAGGTCTTATTCCATTGTCTTGACGACTGTTTTAGGACATAGATGGATTTATGCAATTTGCAGACCATCTTATTTGATCACTTCCTCTGGTAATCCATGTAGAAACCTTGAGGCAGATCCATATATACTTTTTCAGTTAGTTCACCATATAGGAAAGCATTGTCCACATTTAGTTGTACAAGGAACCATTGGAGCTTGGCTGCAAGGGCTAGGACAATCGTATTGATGTTGGGCTTGGCCATTGGAGAAAAGGTCTCAATGTAGTCCACCCCTTCCAACTGGTTGTATCCCTTAGCAATTAGGCGAGCCTTGTGCTTTTCTACCTGCCCATTGGAGTTAAATTTCAGCTTACAAACCCATGTACAGCCAATGGTGTTCTTTCTTGTATGCAGGGGAACAATGCTTCAAATGTTGCTGTTTTCCAGCGCTGTGAATTCTGCCTTCATGGCTTCCATCCACCTATCTGAGCTTGATGCTTCTGCAAAACTCCTTGGCTCTCTTGACATAACAACATTACAGACTAGAGCTCTATATTGATATGGAAAATTCTCATATGTTAAAACCTGGGATAAAGGATGTAAGTCTTTCTTGTCAATTAGGGTACTGCAATGGTAATCCTTTAGGTTAAAAGGATTCTTTTGCTGTCTGCTTGGCCTTCTTTGGTATCTTGGGCATACTGCAGATCAGGTGCCTGCAACTCAGGAGTTTGATGCTGTTGTTCTTGATGAGGAGAGCTCACATGGGTCTCCCACTGATCTGAAAATGAGTGCTCTGTGGTTGGTTATTCCAAGGCTCCGACTTCTTCTTCAATCATAAGGTTGTCATCAAAAGGCTTGGGAAGAACATTGTTGGGGAATGGGTCCATAGATCAGAGAATTCCTTCATTGCCTGAAAGGAAAAACAGATTCTTGGAACTGCACATCCTTGGAGATGAAACTCACTCTTGTGCTGAGCTCCACGACTTTATATCCTTTCACTCAATTGGAATAGCCAAGGAAAATGCATTCTTTAGCCCTTGGATCAAACTTTCTTCGACCTGCAACTAGAGTAGAACAAAAGCAAAAAGAACCAAAGACTCTAAAACAACCATAATTGACTGGTTTTTGGTACAGCAGGTCGAATGGACTTTTGTTATCTAGGATCACTGAGGGAGTTCTGTTGATCAACAAAGTGGCCGTAAGAACACACTCTGAATAAGATACACCAAATTTGAAATACAAGGATCCAGCAACATTTAGAAGATGTTGATGTTTCCTTTCTACAACTAAATTTTGTTGAGGTGTTTGTATGCATGATAAATGGTGTAAAATCCCTCTTTCTCTGAACAGATTGTCCAAGCAGAACTCCTTACCATTGTCTGATCTTACCACTTCAACTCTGGAGCTAGTATTGTTAAAACGGGCCGGCGGAGCGGGCCTGCCCGTAGCCCGCCAAAACCAGCCAAAGCCCGCCAGTGGCGGGGCGGGCGCGGCGAAGCCCGCCTCCTGGCGGGCCTGGAAATCTAAGGCCCGCCCCGCCTGCGGGCCTGGCGGGCTTAGCCCGCCGATTTAAAAAAAATAAGAAAAAAATAAAAAAATAAGAAAAAGTAAGAGAAAATAATTAAAAATAGGAAAAAATAATATAAAAATAGTAAAAAATAAACAAAAATAAAGAATTTAAGTTGGAAAAAATATATAATTTTTGTAAACTTTTTAATTTTAATTTATTTATGTTATTATTTACCAATTATATCTAAAAAATATAAATATCATCATAATTTATTTTAATATTATATTTTAAAATAATAATATAATATTTAATTTTCTGGCGGGCTTGCCCACGGCCCGCCCAGCCAAAGCCCGCGGCCCGCAAGGGCATGCCCGCTCAGGCCCGTCCTCAGGCGGGCCTAAAAATTAGAGCCTGCGGGCCCCATGCCCATTTGACAGCTCTATCTGGAGCTAAATTGATTCTCTATCAGGTTCAAGAAATATGTGAGTGGCAGACTGAACCTCAGATTTGAGTTTCATCATGAAGAGCCATGTGAACCATGAATAATCATCAACAATAGTGAGGAAATACCTATGTCCTAAATGAGATGGGGATTGAAGGGCCCCAAAATCACAATGAATAAGATCAAAGGGAGAGCAGACAGATTTGTTGTTACTTTGGAAAGAAATTCTTCTCTTTATCAAGAGGGCAAATTTTGCAATAAGAGTCTGTACTGATTCAAGATTCTTAAAGAGGGTCTTAGTACATCCAGAACCTTATTTGAAGGGTGTCATAACCTATGGTGCCAAAGTTCTACATACAATTTATTAAGAAAAAACATATTTGCAACTAGAAAGTTGATGGTTGTCTTAGCTTGCATGGAGTATAAGCCATCTGCTTTCCTACCCCTGCCAATCACTCCCAGTGAAGTATCCCGAATCAAAAAACTGTTAGCTTGGAAAAAGAATCTGCAATTTCGTTCTTTGGCCAGGGAGCTTACTGATAGCAGATTAAAGTGGAATTGAGTGATAAACAGAACTTCAGTTAATGTAATGAACTGGTAAGTCTAGCAGAACATGCCTTATTCACCTTTATAACTGTGTTATCTGGTAATACAACATTAGATACCTCTATATCATGTAAGTCATGAAGGAATTCTTCACTACCACAAACATGTTTAGTTGCTCCGGAGTCTACTAACCATATTCTTTCCTCAGCAAGATTGGGCAAATTGAAGGACATGCACATACTTGAGTTTCTCTCAGCTTGAGTGGCAGGTCCTACATTATCTGGTGGGAGATCAGTACCATGTTGTTTGAGTAAGGCCTTGAGGTTTTGCAGCTGTGAGGAAGTAAGCTGTAGCTGTACAAAGGGCTCATCTGTATGGCTGATCTTGGAGACTAGCTGGTGATTCTCATGTGAAGCCTTGTCTGCGGCTTGTTCTACTCCAAAGTGCTGGCACCTTTATATTTTGTCCCTTGTCTATAACCAGGTGGGAAACCGTGAATTTGATAGCAGGTGTCAATTCTATGACCCCTCTTACCACAATGAGTGCAAATGGGCTTGGCAGTCTTTCTTGGGGTACCTTTCTTGGGCATTTCTTGGCTGTTATACCCTATCATCATGGCCATATTGTTCACTTGATCATCACTTCCTTTGACAGCACCTGAAACAATGGATTTCTATCTCTTCTTTGATCAAGAGGCTGAACACCTTGTTAAATTGCCGGCGCAGTGGAACCATGAGAAGAATCCGACCTCTCACATGCGAATAGGAATCATTTAATCCCATTAAAAATATAAGAACATACTCTTCATTAAGGTAGTCCTTGATCCTCCACATGTGCAAGGGCAGAGTGGCTGATAGTTGGTAAGTTCATCCCATAAGGATTTCAGCTTGGTGAAGTACACCCCGATGCCATTTGTGCCTTGTTGAAGGTTGATCAGATCTTTCTTCAATTGAAAGATTCTCGGCCTATTTGATTGGTCAAACCTCTCTTGGAGATCATCCCATACATCTTTGGCTGATGAATTATATACAATACTGGGGGAAATCTCCTTCAAGACCGAATTCAAGATCCACGAGATCGCGATGTTGTTATTTCTCTTCCATGTGATCAGCTTGCTTTGATCTTCTGCGCTGGGAGGTTTTAGATCACCGTTTACGAAGCCCTCCTTGTTTCTTCCTATGAGAGCTTTCAAGATAGCTCTACTCCAGATTGTGTAGTTGTCGCCGTTCAATGGTTCATGGACTAACAGCTGCCCCGGCGTGTCACCATTATTTAAATGATAAGGATAATTTGCCAGCGTGATTGCAGTAGAAGTCTGCCTTGTTTCTCCCATTGAAGACAAGATTTGGAAAGGAAGCTTTTAGGGTTCTTAAATCTTGATGAGCGCAGTTTCAGAAGGAATGCGCCGATACCATATTAAATCTGTGTTTGGTGGTGTGTGTGTGTGTTTTGAAGACCGTGTAAATAAGAAGCTTTCGTTTCAATATTTTAAGAGATCACAATACAGTGTATCTAAAGAGGGAAAAATAGAAGAATCGACCGTTAACCCTAACCGACACTTCAAACTTATAGAAACGATATAACGACTATCATACTTATAGAAACGCTATTGACAGGAACGGATTAGAAAGAAACAGGCGTAATAATAAAAGCGCTACAAGTGACTAATACGCTTATAAACGCTGAGGAGAAAATTTAAACTTCGCGGGCTTCTATCTGTTTCTCCCCTGAGCTTTCGCCGAGTCGCGGGCTTCTATCTGTTTCTTCCCTGAGCTTTCGCCGAGTCATTTATTCTCCTGAATCCAATAGAAAAAACGAAAGAAGAGTTGTAAACTTAATGTTTTCGTTTTCTGGTTAAAGTGAAGTAAAGCTATAAATAAAATGTAGTATTACCATAAACTAATCGAAGCGTAAAACAAAGAAAAAATGGGAAAGAAACCGCGATATGAAAATTAAAATCATTATTGCGATTACGAACTGTAGATTAATATGCCTTGTAAAGTGGAACGTAGGACACGGAAATTTCGTCTCACTTGGACGAAAGATCTTTATGTCCAAATATTAAACAAAACTTCCTGGGAAGTATAAATCCCTCTGAGAAGAATCCAAAGTCTTTCTTCGTCCAGAATACAATTCATTAGATTTAAGACCTCTTTGACTCCCTCCCCCTCCCTCCACCCCCACCCCCATACACCTACTACTACATGTCAGTAAAATTACTGTAATTTCTCTCCTTTTTATCTTTCTTTTTTATCTCGAAGACAAAAAAGAATGGATGCCATGAACTCTGTCGCAAAGAGAACCAGAAGCCGGTGGGATTCGTTTTACAAGGATCTATATGGTCGGAAGAAAAGTAACGGCGTCGGCGATGAACGCCTTGGAGACAAGATTGAGGGCGGCGTTGTTTCTGAAAAACACGTCGGAAACGAGTTTTGCGAGAAAGGCGGCACCTTTATTACTTTAACAGACTCTAGCGAAGAATCGGACGATCATTCAACTGAAGACGAAGAAGACGATGATGATGTTACTTATAGAGCGTATGTAACAACTGATTCTAAGCACCGTAAAAGAACGAGGGAAGTTGGGAGGGCTTGGACGAAAAGGGTCGACATTGACAAACTCGTGGATAATATTTTGAAAGAACAACAGTATTTGGACAGTGGGGTGTCTTTTGACGAGGATATGCTCATGGGCCACGGCGCGCGGAGGGAAGGTGGAAGTGCTCGGAAGAAAAGAGCAGTTGGGGCGGATGAGATTGACAAACTAGCGGATAACATTTGGCACGATTTGGACTGTGCCGAGGATGACGAGCACGCAAGCCAGGGCGAGTTACCATCGAAGTTTAGGCTCGAAGAGGATGATGATAGGTCTTTAGTTGCGGAAAAAACTGAATGGGAGAAAGATATTGAATCTCTCTTTAAGTACATGGAGACGGCTCTCTGGGAACCTGAAGCTGGTAGCGCAGATAATACTGCCATGGTATCCATCTCCATCTCTTAAACATCATGCTATTTGCATCATTCATTATTGTGGTTTAGTTTGCTTGTTTTGTATCTTGTTATGACGAAGTAGATGCGTTAATTCCTTGCACTGCAAGTTGTTGTCTGATCTATCTATTTTTAACTGTTCCATAATAGTTAATCAGCCATCAATCGAGTTGAGTTTTTGTTGATGCAGAAGGATGCGGAATGTTCCACCGTGGTACTCAAGATTCCTCAATCTGTCAAGTGCAAAAGGGGCGAGCATGATACCATTTTAGACGAAGAGATAGGCATGATATGCAGATATTGTTCCACTGTGGTACTCGAGATAAAATACGTCTTGCCACCTTTCGTAAGTACATGCATTTTTTCCCCATCCTTTGTAATCCGTTTCCTAAATAAGCTCTTCTTTCTTACAATCTATCTTTTCCACAGATTGTTAAATCGCATAAAAAGCGTTTTAGAGATGATGACTACTATAGCTGCTGCAGAGAATCAAACAGCTCCTTCCTTGATGATTTCCCAGCTGCAAGTCTTGTTTCTAATTCCTTGGTATCCACAGGCACGGTCTTGGATTTAATCCACGATTTGGATGTAGAGTTGTATCCTCACCAGTTAGAGGGCTTCAAATTAATGTGGGAAAACGTCGGTGGAGATATTCAAGTGGAGAAACTAAAAAACCTTTCCTGTACCCGTGGAGGAGGTGGAGGTGGCTGTATAATCTCTCATGCCCCTGGAACTGGCAAAACACGCCTTGCTATACTTTTTCTCCAGACGTTCTTGAAGATATATGCGAATTGTCGGCCCCTTATCGTAGCTCCAAAAGGGATACTCTTAACTTGGGAGAAAGAGTTCAAGAAATGGAAGATCGACGTGAATTTCCATAACTTGAGCGACGAAAAGTTGTCTTCCTACGAATGCGACGTTGCCTCTCGTATTGGTTTGCGTGTGAAAGGTAACGAGAGTAACACCGAGTTCATTCGAATGGTGAAGGTCTATTCATGGATGAGGGGTCGAAGTGTTTTGGGAATCAGTTATAAGTTGTTTGGTAAGCTCGCTGGACGAAGCAGTAAAAAGAATGGCAAAAGTGACAGATTTGAGAAGATACTCTTGCAAGTACCTGGACTTGTGATTATGGACGAAGGGCATACCCCTCGTAACAATCAGAGCTTCACCTGGAAAGCCCTGACATCAATGGCTACTCAGAGGCGAGTGATCTTATCAGGCACGCCCTTTCAGAATAATTTCTCGGAGCTTTACAACACGTTCTCGTTGGTGAATCCAAAGTTCTGTTCTGAGATCATGCCAACAAGAAGAGGTAGAAGGGGAAGGCCTAAACTGGATGAATGGAAAAATCTGGCAAATTCAATTCGTCGGAGCGACGAGGAAGGGATCAAAAAGCTAACATGTTTGATGAAACCTTTCGTTCACGTGCACAACGGCGACATACTTGAGAAAACTCTCGAAGGGATGAGGGATTGTCTGATCCTCCTAAGGCCTACTGATCTTCAGGGCGAATTAATACAGAACATCAGCAAGCATTCGTCGAGTTTCCTGGAGCAAGTTCACCTTGAGTCCTTAATCTCAGTCCATCCTTCACTTGTATCCGAGAAACTAGGATTCTCCAGTTTCAAGAAAAAGCTGAGGCTTATGGAATTAGACCACTTGGCTGGAGTGAAGACAAGCTTTCTGATGAAGCTAATCGAACTAGCAGTTCGATTGGGCGAGAGAGTGTTGGTCTTCAGCGAGTTCGTCGACCCTCTACTCCACATAAAGAAGCTCTTAAAGCACCATTTCAGGTGGAACGAAGGGCAAGAGGTGGCGTACATCGACGGGGAAATCGGATCAAGAAACAGGCAGCGGGCAATGGATTTGTTCAACGACAAGGGCAGTAGGGCCAAAGTGATGCTCGCTTCAGTGAAAACTTGTTCGGAAGGTGTTTGTCTGGTCGGGGCGTCGAGGGTTGTTCTGCTGGACGTTCAATGGAACCCTTCGGTTAAGAGTCAAGCAGTGAGCAGAGCTTATCGGCTTGGTCAAGAGAAGATGGTCTACGTCTATCATTTGGTGACGTTAATGGAGGTGAACAAGTATCAGAGGCAAGCTAAGAAAGAAAAGATTGCTGGTATGATATTCAATCACGATGGTGGTGGCAAGTCTTACGATGGCGAAGACGAAGTGTTGGAAGCCATTGTCGGGCATCAGAGTCTTGGATCTATGATTGTGAGAACTATTAATCAGCCCAAGGAGTCTGATTTGCTGGATCTTTAATTAATGAGTACCAAGAAATGGACGTAGGAAGTACTGTGAACATGCTTTTGTTTTCTTTCACCCATTGAAACACTTTCACATCCTCCTCTCTTTTGATGATGTCAGCATCTTTTTAAAAATTATGCATGTCTAGGAGCATCTCTGCTTATATATACCATCAAAAGAACTTCAAGAACGTTGCATATTTCTGCATGGACCAAACGTACACGATAGGCGCCACAATTAATGTAAAGACTGAGCTTTTCACATCCAATCCACGCTTAGTTTATGTGGAACCGATGGTGGAGGTGGGCAACCAGCTAAGTTTCTATCTACCATCCATTCCATATGCATAGAAAAGAAAAACTAGGAATAGAGGAGGAAAGATGGGCCTTCTGAACTTATAACCCTCCAACATTGATTTTACTAATATAACACACACTCACACTCACATACACACAACTATATGAATGATATTACGTTAACGACGATCGGAGAACACATTATATATCTCAACTTATGTATGTTTCTTCTGAGACTCCATCCATCCAACGATCGATCGATCAGTCAAAGCTGCTGCTGAGAGAAGAGGTCTCCTCTCGTGGAAGCCTCAGCAGCAGCCTGTCGTGGATCACCGAAGCAAAGGCATTGATTGACTAATCTCCTGCTGCTCACCAAACCATGTTTATTTTTTCGCATAAACCCTCCTCCTTCATCTTTTGCCTTGCTGTCATTCCAAGTCCCACTCTCAAGTTCAACAACACCACCCATGTCCACAGAACTCTGCGAAGACAAGGAAATTTTCGAAAAAGAACTAGAGCGTGAAGCTGCAGCAGCTAATTTCTTTTTAGCAGCCATTGGGCTCAAGCTGCTACTTCCAACGGAAAGGGGTCTTTTCTTCTTGTTGTTACCAAACCTCTGCCTTAAAGGGATTGGAACAGAAGAGTTACTATAATTACTGTTAGCTAATTTCCTTTTGTTTCTCATCTTTGGCCATCGGATCAAACGCTTAAAGCGTTGCGCAGCAGCAGAACCGAACTTGTTACAGGCTTCTCTTGAACTGTTTTCAGTATTTGAGCACTGTTGGCTTCTTACTACAGGCGAATGATGACCGCTTCTTATTCCTACACTCTCCACCTCCGTAGTAGTAAACAGAAACATCTCGGAATCGTTGATTCTAAACGAAGTGCCTGGACTGTTCCCTACACTCTGCCTCTTTATGTGTGAAGCAATCGCTCTCCTCGCCATATAATCTTGTCTGCTAAAAATCCCACCAGCAGACAGCAATTGCCTGGTTAGCGACTCCGAAGAATCCAAAACAGGCAGTTTCTTCAATATATCGAGTGGGGTCAGCCCATTTATATTGCGTATGTTCGCATCGATTGAATCGACCGCCATGAGCAGTTCCACTAAATCGGAGTGGATATTTCCGCTGATGGCCAAGTGGAGAGCCGTTTGGCCTTGGTTGTCTTGAGCATTTATGATATCTTTGACATTGAAGAGATTATTACTCAACAGATGCTTCATGAGCTCAACCTGGCGATCGAGCCTTTGGAATGCTGGAGTCTTAAAGCCCGTAACAGCAGAATGCAGAAACGTTTCCCCAGAATCGTTCTTGGCATGGATCAGGGAAGGTGATGCGAGGAGTAAGGCTTTTACTGCCAGTAAATGGCCTCGATGAGCAGCCAAATGCAGGGAGGTGTTGCCATGATTGTCCATGGAACTGACAATGTCTGAGAATGATGACGACGAGGTAAGGTATTTTACAACCTGCAGAATCAAAATGTGATCTTCCAAGAAAATAAAAATCGAATTTTTAAATTTTTTCTTACCTCTACCTGGCCGCGAGCGGCGGCTGCGTGTAAGATAGTTGAGCCGCGATTATCCCTATGAGCCAAAGCACCGTCGGCGCAATCTCCAAGAAGCTCCTTCAAGAGCTGTAGATTGCCACCTCTGGCCGAGGCATGAACTGCCCTGTTCATAATCTCCGACTTGTAAGCACTGGGAACCTCCGAAGCAAGTTCCTCATCCTCCGCCTCCTCGCCGGAGAGCCTAGGAGAGACGGCGAAGTCTAGAACAAGCTTAAAAACCTTAGAATCCTTGCTCCTAGCAGCTGCGAAGAGGATATCAGTCACGCCGTACTCGCCCTCGCCAAACACCAAAAGAGGGTCCCTATCCAACAATTCTCGGACGAAGGGCAAGTCGCCGGCCGAAGCAGCGGTGTACAAGAGCCAACCTCCGTAACCTGCGCCGATCAAAGAGTTTTTGCCCCGGTCGCATTCGTGCAGCAGTTTTCTTGCAACCTTAGAACGATGGTGGAACTGTTGCTCGTCCCACACTGTCTCTAAGCGCTGGATTCTGCGGCGGGAGGTGAGCTTGATGAGGTGGTTGGCGTCGAGACGAAGGAGCTCGTGGACCAAGTCGTAGTGCCCGTGGGCTGCTGCCCAATCGATGGGAGAAGCGTACCACCATTGATCGCCTGTGCTTTCCCACCTTAAAGGGAGGAGATATGCGGACATTTTTTCTTTTGGACGTACAAAGCTCACGATAGAAAATAAAATGAAAGCTAAGGATGATTTATTATTTGTTAGCTTATTATCTTTCAATATGAATGAATGAGACGGTTGTTGGCTCTCTTGCTTGCTTGTACTATAAAGTAAAAAAGGTGGCATGGCACACACACACCAGAAAACCCATATCTCTAGAAAGCATTGAAGGAGAATAATGAGGGAGGCCCCGCCAACTTTTAGTCAATCTTTGAATAATAGATGTAGAAAAAAAAAAATGTTGGGGTGCAAAAACTGAAGTTTGAGTGGTAAAGGTAAAAAGGTGAAAAGACAACAAGGCAGCATCATTCATGAGTATGCTAGTTTTATTACATGCAATGCAAATGATGTCTAATGAACAAATGTTCATCGAACATTGACATATTAAGAGCCGTACGGCTTAAGAGTCAAAAACCATCATTTCCCTTCCTTCACAATAGTTATTATGTAGCCTTTGTTCGTTAATCTTTCACTTTTTCGTTGCTAGGCCATCTCCAACCGACAAACCAATTCTCAAACCAAAAATACAGTAAATGTCACATCAAACAGTAATTCTTCTCCAACCATTAAACCCATTTTCAAACTCAAAAGAATATTCTCATATTATTCTTTTCCACGCCAAATTTACAACTTTTCAGTATTACCCACGCATTTTACAACTTTACAAATTAGACAACAACTACGCCAAAAAAATTAAACAAGGATATTATTTAAATTCAATTATTATTAGTACGATAATATTATATTTATTGTACAATAATATTATTTAAATTCAATGACGTTACAATAATGTTATGTTAAATTCAATAATGAAAATAAATGAGAAAACATTTAATAAAATAACTTTTGAAATAATATTAGTACAACTGAAAGATACATTTAATTAGGAATTGGTGTGTTCCTCCCATTTTAGTACAATAATGTTATGTTAAATTCAATAACTTTTGTTTCAAGATGTTAGCTCGATATAATTGTGTATATACGTGAATAGTATGATGGTTATTACGGGGGTTGTGTAATTAAAGATGCATGTTCATTGTCTGGTTATTACGTCAAGCAACAGCAAAATAAATAGTTGAATTACTGTTTAGTTAAATAAATATATTATAAATAGTAAATGTTAATTTATAGCTTAAAGAGGGGTTGGTTTGTAAGACTTCAAAAGTTGCAAGTAAATGAAGACTCAAATATTGGTACAGAGGTGAGAGAAAATTGGTTGAACTCATTTTAGGTACAGTTTTAAGCATCCATTGGACCACTTTCTCTATTTTTGGTTGGAAAATAAGTATTGGGTGGAGATGCTCTTATTATTTCTTGTTTAAGTCTGTCGGCAGTGCATCAAAAGAATTACTACTATTAGTTACGAGTGTTGTATCGCAATATGGGATGGCTTAAGCGTACCCTAAATACTTGGTATCTAAAGAGACAAGAAAACAATTTCAATGCATACTATAATACTACGCTGATACAATGCATGCTTGATCTTTTTAATTGTTTTGCCTGCCCTCAATTATTAGCAACCCTTATCGACATAATCTTTCTTTATTTGAAGAACAAGGACATTTCATGACCTCGGCTGAAGAAAAAGGCCATCTTTCAACATTGGGGTAAGAGAGGAGTCGTCAAACGTTTGGCTTCTTGTTGCATTACATTGCTCGAAAGAAATCATGTCTCAGTATTATCGATTACAAATAAATATACGATACGATATATACTTCTGCGAACTACAGAACATGTCCTCCTGCCTGCCTGCCTGGCCTCGAAGAGTCCGAATTAAATTAATAATTTAATACACGCTTCAAAGGACAATCTAAAGCTGCAAAAGGATGTTTTAACCAACACAATAATAATAAAGACGATTTTAAGTATAGAGTCTGGTCCACATCACAACTTTTTATCTTTCCAAACTGCAATGCTGATAGAAAAAGCTATCGAACAAGGTTATATATATATGATATGCTCTGCGCTTGCTTGACACTCACAACACAGTTGTAGAAGCAATAATGCATGCGAGGAAGATCGAAAGAAAGCAGAGCATCGTCGTCCTTCTTTGTGGACAGTAGATAGATCAACGGGGATATATAATATTTATTAGAATAATTCGTTGAACGAAAACTACACATGTCATAAAGGAAAAGGGAGCAGCAAAATGGGAATGAGATGAGATGTTTATGATCAATATCAGTGGGAATGTTGATTATCCAAATAAAAGTGGAAATGGTACACAAAAAGAACTGAATATCGCCATTCAATGCCTGTGAGAATGCTGTTTTCTGCTCTTGGAGTATATTTTTCCCTTCCTTAACTGGATGATCCTAAACGTAAAAGAACACACTCCTATAGCAGCCATTGCGTAGAACGTTCGATACGGTGCCAATCCCAAGGAACATATATACGAAAAATATCCAGCCATCAGATACACAGAGCTTAATCTCATCGGGGGCATGAAGAAATTGAAGTCGGGCTCTGAATCGCATATACCATGAAGGATCACGCATGAGCAAAGCACGCAATCCCAAAACCACAGAAAGCTTTCACCAATACGAATTCTCTGCACCTGATCAACTTCTTCGGTTTGAAATATAGTTCTATATGAAACTGGGGCTGGATAAAAGGTTACACATACCTGAAGCCATGCAACAAGTGAGGGGACGAACATTAACGCTGCTAGCAAATGCAAGACAAGCAAACCATGCCGATGATGGAAAATCTCTAACTGCCTATCACCGTAGCTGCTTGTACGCTTGGAGTTACTGGCTCCATTTCTGCTGCTCAGGTACTCCTCATCTTCAAGCTTATATTGTTTTGAGCCACTGACACCCACATGACTACCAAATGAAGTCATCAAGAAGGTGGACAAGGACAACAACATAAAATTAAATTAAGAAAAAGTAAATCTTATAATAACACATTTTATACATGGAAGTAAATGAACGAGAAAACATTGTTTTGCTACTATAGTTGGTATTCCTGATAATGCACTAGTTCCTGATATACAGAAAGGGAAAAAAAAAATGTACGCCTCATGCGATGGTACATCTGGCAAAAATATCAACCATGAGTTTATTCGTTAATATTTCTTCAATCAAGAGTTCGGTTCAAATGTCAGCAGAATAATGAGGACCAGCTAGCTACGCAGTAGCTTGTCAAGATACTATACCATGGTTTCAATAGCTGTAGGAATTCTTACCTGGAAAGAGTATTGTGGCAGCATAGAGCATGTGATATAAGCAATACAAAGATTCCCAAGGCTGGATGAATCAGCCATACCAAGCCAACGGCAACCAAAGATGTAATAAGCAAAGGATTCGCTCTTACGATCCTAACCACCTGGACCATGGAAAAATTTTGATTATTGAAGGTAGTAAATACTCACATAAATCTCGAACGGACAAAGGCATAAATCGATAGCGCTGATCAATGAAAATGAATGTATATTACAAGACAACATTGCACCATAATGACAGTAGATAATAGATAATTAAAACATAAACTCAATAAAAAATGAGCACAACTACATGTCATGAAAAACAAGTTATAAGAGAACCTTAGCAGGCATGAAGTTGGACTGTCCATCCGAGACTTGCCACCTACAAATAGAGTTTCAGAAACATTCCAGACCTATTCTGAATAATGAGATTAAAGTATGCTCCCATGATTGTGTAAAGTGAAAGGATTCTATAGAATAAATGTACGCAATCATATTCTTGTGCACCCAGTATGATCACGTGGAGGCACTTGTGACAAGGATAAAATACAATAAAAGAGCAACTAACCGCTTCTTCATTAGAGCATTTGCAAATCCAGTTGCATAGAAGAGCAACTCGGTAATTGCTATAAGCACAACAACACTTCCATTTGCAAACACATAACAAAGAATCGAAACAACGAAGAAGCTGATACTAGGTCGAATTGACTGTGAGGTTAAGGTAGATCCGGGGATAGTGAGCACAATTGGCAATATGGCAAGGAGTAAAAATGGCTGAGGCATTATCAAGTTCGATTCCACAGAAGATAACATTGACGGCAGCGGCTGATCAAGTTCCCAGGCTCTTGCTTGTTGCATTAGAGCAAAAAACACAACCGCGATAGAAAGACTACTGATCTGCATAGAATGTATTACTTCAGAAAGGATCTTGTGCATTAACAACATACAGTGATTAAATATAAAGGATTAACTATAATAGAATGGTTCAGTCTGAGAAGGCTAGAAAGGCAACAGAAACCTGAGGGAAATATGAAAGTAAAAATCTGCCAGCAGCTGCGATCACTGAAACACGAACAGTGGTCTTGTAAGAACAATGAGGGTCTACCTGCAGATAATAAAAAAAACAAGGGATAAGAAAGCTGTCTAGTGAGAACTTATGGATGAATGGACTCTCATATCATCCCTAGCACGAGAGAGAAATAAACATTTTATAGTTCAAGATCGAGTACCAACAACATTACAGATGTCCTTCCAGACCCGTGAGAAGAAGTCCATAATGCTGGTGAGGAATCCATGACAATTAATTCATCATAAAAGTTTGGGAACATGCGGAGACCAGATGTCGCATCCCAAGAAATTGCAACAGGAGGAAAACAACGCATCTTACAGAGTTCTGCATTCAGTTAATTAGTCATTGCATGAATATAATAAACTACCAAAGCAACTAGACTTGGGCTTGTCTTTTCGCATGGAGCATCAATAATAAAGTGATTTAATTACCAGCTTCATTGTCGTCTCGTAGCTCTTCAACGCCCGACCTTTTAATTCCACAGCCTGTTGTTCTAATAGTAAAATAGACAGGAAGAAGACCTAAGCTCGCAGAGAATGTTAGGTTAAGAGCAAGAGGGTGATCCTCCTTTAAATTTATTTCCTGCTAAACAATCAAAGTATCGCAATGATTAATTGGGAATTAGGATAACCTTGATATGATAGATATAGTTGCCAGACTAAATCACTGGCCAAGCTTAGTATCAGACTAATAACCTTATTCGGATAGGAATACAGTGAATGGAACAATTGGTAAGGTGTAATAAAGCGCTCTCCATCTTTTGGATTGAAAAATTGCCCGACTCCCATTGAAGATGCTGGAGGAGGTCCACCGGAAACAGTCTGAGAAGGGAACAGAATGTCCTGTAATTAGCTTCAAGTCTACACAGCCTTAGAAAGAAACATTTAAAATTTCTGATAAAAGTGTAAAAATAAAATCTAGAACATTTTGAAGGGTCTACTAGGTAAAACTCTGAAATATATGATAAATACCGGGCTAGGTGCCACAGATATCGTCAGAAATCTAAAGCCATCCATATCCTGAGGACCTAGCCAAAATATAGCAGATGGGGGTGGTTGCTCAGTCTGACTACCTGGTTCAGTCTGATCAGAAAAGACGGTATGTTTAGGACAAGAGTAACTAAATTTATCCAAAGATTTATAGGGAAGAACATGATAGCAATTATACCTGCCTCGGAGCTGATCCAGAGGGAATGTGGACCATCTTTGATGTGACTTCCAGAACCCCTCCTCCAGTTGATAACTCTGAAGCCAATGTCCCCTTCTGTCTCCAAAGATGAAGCCGAACACCAGAGCAAGGTGATAGGTTTGTGACAAAAACAAAGTGACTGCCCCCTTGTTGAACCTGATAATTTAAGTGATCCTATAGTCATGAAAGCTGCTTTATAAATGCCGTATCAGTAGTAGCAAGGATATTATTTATAGGTATGAAAAAGCTCTTTCAGAACATTCTGACAAATGGAGAACTTTATACCACAGGGAGTGTCAAAATACGAAGTACAAATCTTGAGGAAAAAACAGAGCATATCATATATGAGAGGTAAGGTGAATATCCAAATGAAGAACTTACATGATTTTGAATATCCAGCCACCGTCTTCTCCCATCCATCGATAAAATCGTAACACTTTTGGTTAGTATGTGAAGATCCCCCTCCACTCCATCCTCACTCCACCAGACGTTACTTGGGCAGTCGGATGTGGTAGGAACTCGGCGCCCTGCTTCGTTGCATTAGATGTTATTGAAATTCTTAATATTATAAGTTCCAGACGGTCAATAACGAACGATGAACAAGCAGAGATAAAGTTAAACTGCAAAATGCTCATATAAGGAAAAGGAAATTGCTCAGAAAAGATTCATAGATGATTCTCTGTCAAAACAAAACTAAATACAATTCAGCTAGAAATACCAGCAATTTGATGAAGTGAACGATCAGAAGTGCTTGGTTGTGGAAATTGCTGCAAGGACATAAAGCTCTTTGGAATTTCGCTATGAAGCATTTGTGTAAGAATTCCAAGTCTTAGCCGTACATCACGCAGAGGCTGACTTGTCTCTGGATCTACTAGACTGAGAAGTGTGTGCGAGACCTAAACAAATGGTTATATTCAGGCTTTGTAATCTCTAACTTCAATCATTCCGATAATACAGTGACTTACTTGCACAACCAGCTGATTACACCATAAAATAACCTGGTGTTCCATAGATAACCACACGTTCTTCATACTAGTGCTGCTTATCATAAACCCATGAGTAGGAGGCACGACACCATCAAGTGACTCTAAGTTGGAACGAACCTGGAGTGGTTACAATCGCAATTAAAACATATCCTAGTCATCCAGCGCAAATTCTCTCACAAAAAAAACTTGAAACTTTCTCTTTGCATGATAATTTCAGAAGTTAGAATAATTTCATACACTAGCACATCAATAAAAGGGAACTTACTCTACCTGGTAATCGTTATAACCACCAGAAATTGAGACAACGATAACATGCGAAAGTGATGGATTGGATGAGTAACCAACTCGAGATGTCTGTCTATAATAACCGTTCCTCCATTTCTCATTAACATGTGAATAGTAGTGGCCCAAGGATGGTTGCAAAGGCAGAGGAGGATACCTGAACAAAGTGAAACTTTAAGCTGGACCAAACATAGAACAACGCACTGCATCTTCTAAAGACATGTCAGAAGCACTAAAAAGCATACTGGTGTGGAGTGGATAGTGTCAGGATAGTTTCAACAGCAAACTTTCTCAAAGAAGGGTGCACAGTTGCAGCCCTGGCAACAAAACCACCCATAGAGTGACCAACCAACACAACGCTTTTGGGTAATGTGCCAGAAAGAGAAGCACCTTCTTTTGATCGAGCCACAAAAGATTCATTGTACAGATCCAGAATCTGCACTTACGGATATAACAGTAGTCAGTGAAGGTTATATAACTCAGGAAGCAAAAACATGACATAAAAGTAGACAGCAAAAAAATGATGATATTTTACATATTCATTCACATTATGTAAAGAGTTAGATTGAGCCACTGCCTAGACCTTTTCTAGCCTTTAACATCACAGCTATCTGGTTAAAAATGATCAAACAAAATCGTCTTTGATACAATTGAGGAATGAAGAAAACATATAAATCTTTTTTAACAGAAACGAACATAGGAAACTGCATGTCCAGTCCATCAGCTTAGAAAGAACAGTAAAGTGGCTTCTCTACTATATACTCCATTTTCGGGTTTTAATCAATACAGGTTGCAATCATCATCTGGTCTCAACTCCTTCATGGATTCATGCAAAAGTGAAAGGAAAAGTGGGTACCCTACCCTATGAATGGCATGCACTACATATTCTGTATGTTCTTGAAGAATCCGACCATCCATTGCAGAATGTTCACCTTCAAGATCCACGGCAAACCAGTCAAGCCGGGATCTGTACTTATTGGGAAGCGAGACACCAGCCAAATCAATACCCATTCCCCAACCCACACTTCTAGAAGCAAAATTCTGACCAATTGGACCTCCCTGGTAGGCCCGGTCAGATTCGGCACCGAGGGAACGTACCTGCATCATCCCACAAAACTAGCAAACTGAAAATGCTAAGACAAATTGTGAAGACTTCAAACCTCGCTGGTATTGCTGTTGACAATATGCTTTTGTAACATTAAGACAAATTAGAGACTACATGAAGTTGCAGCATCAAACTTTAGGCAAAAACACTAGAACACAGTAGCTAGAAACTGAGTGACTCTATTAGATCTACAGACAACATGCTATTGAACCAAAACCACATGTACGTCAAATGCAATCACAAAACGTCCCCGCAAGAAAAGGAAATATACGAAACAAGTGTCATTGCACGAAAAAGATATACAGTGCGAAATAGAGAATTATGAACCACTTGCTTGCCTGCTTGTAGCTTCCACCATTTCCCGAGATAAACAGAACAGGAACACCGTTTAACTTTTTGAGGTGGTCGTTGAAATCAATCTGTCGCCATCCTTCATGATAGAGATACAATCCGTACTTTGAGGAGGGCGAGTTTTTGGGAGTGGGAACGGGAATATAAGTGGGATACATATACGTCATGGCACAACCATTTGAAATTGGTTTCACCAAACCATAAAGACCAGCGATACCGATACATAAAGCAAGGATAACTACTACTGCAATTCTATATTTTGCTTTGACACCTTTCATCTCAGCGTCACTTTTAACTCTCATGGCAAACATTGTATTTTAGCTTACAGTCACCACCACAAGGCACTGTTTTTCATCCTTTACGGAAACAAATAACTTGGCATCCAACACTCTGACGGATAAAACTCAAAATCCTATATTAAGGAAAGGATGTAACTTCAGATCAAACGCTCGATTAAGTCAATTATGCATGAATAAAAGAGAAGACAGATCAAAAGAAAAAAATCTCGTGCAGGAGGATTAGTGTAATGAAAAAATCAGAACTGCCTTATCGATCAAAATTGCCAAGCCAACAAAAAAGCACTTGCACCTACTCTTTTCTCAGCTACTAAACATGAAATGAGCTTCTATGTAATTCATAACTTCACCAACCAAAGTTATCAAGTTTCCTCAACCATTGCGCAGATTCAATGCAAAACCGAGCAATGAAATGGCATCTGGAGAAGTTCAGAATTGGTGATACTTAGTGAATTAGCATTAAGAACGATGACAGAGCTGGAAGAAGAGAAGAGCTTCAGTTGAAATTGAGATCCACCTGAGGATATAGTGAAGAAGAAAGAGAATCAAGACCAAAAGGCAAAGTAGCTGAGAACTCACTTTTTTTTTTAATGATTGTTATGGATTATTTATTAAATTGTTATACTTAATAATAACTGACAACTCATCTAATTAATCTTTCATCTTTTGGATTGCCTTGCTCTACGTTGTTAATTTGCGCGGCGTCAAGTCCAATGAGTTCCATTGTACACAATTGATAGATTAATAAGTAAGGTCCTCCTTAGTTCCATGATTCATGTATATATTTGTTTGATTGGTAGATCGGTGATCCAATAATAGATTTACTTCGCAATTAGAGCATATTATTGAATCATATCATCAGAGTAATAAGAGTATGTCACACAAGATACAAAACACCAAGCATAAATGATACAATCAACTGACTGATGGAATTTCTGCAACGATCCAAAACCAATCAAACAAAGAAAATCCGCACGCACTGGCTTGGTGAAGATGCACAATACAACACATCGGTGTGATGTATTTACACACACTAGCAAAAACTGAATGCACACAGCACACACAATTTGGGCGTTGAGTGAGATTCTGAGCAACAAATACCACTGAAAACGAACGTTAGCTGCCCACATCTTATTATCTTAATGTTCCATCAGAGCGGTTTCAGTTTCTGAAAGCGGAGCTGGGGAATGCAAAAATTTGTCAAAACGGTTAATGGGAAAGAAAACAAAGATCGTTGATTAGGCAAAAGCCAGTCGGGGTACCTACCAAGTAAATCCTCATAACAGTCGAGTGCCGTTTCCATCAACAGAGGAGGTGAGAACACTCTATCATCAGCTTCATCCATTTCATAAAATGACGAAGCCCTAGGAGGAGGAGCATAAACCGATGAATCTGAACTAGCAGCAGACAGGAAACAACCGTTCACACCATCCAGTGACTCCAAATCATTTAATGTTTCCGTCACTCCACTGTACTCACTCCCATAATTGCTGCCGTCCTTACCATCGGTTTGATATAAAAAAGATTCTGCTTGGGATGGGAGTTTATGCCTGCTCTTGTATGGATTATGCTTCTTCGCTTGTCCATGATGGGAAAAACCAGCCATGGAAAGTGGTACAAAGAAGTGCTCTGAGCTATCTTCAGATCGACTGTCTTGAGATGAATCTGTGTTGGACGGTCGAGATGAAAGGGCAGCTTGTCTAACAGATCTCTTCAGCTTTTGAAGAAAAAGAATATCTTCGTCTGCAGTCAAATATTGACGGGCAAAAAAAAAAAGAATTAATAGTCATCACATACATGCAATATGGAAAAAAGAGGGCAGGAAACCGCAAACCATGCAGCGGATCATTGTGGGTGTTTTGAGGAAGCTGCTCTACAGGCATCGTTTTATCTGTGGTACCATCAATTTGTGAAACACCTTGTCGCTTGTGCATGTTCACGCCTTTCCCAGACGAATTTGGTGTCGAACTAAATAGAGGTGGCAGTTTCAAAGTAGGTGGACCATCTGATACCTTTTCGAGCTGAACAGATGAGAATCTAGAACCCAATTCAGAAACCTCATCAGCAGCACTTTCCTGGACATAACAGTCATCAATCAGAGACGTCCAGAACTAGAATACACCAAAAGACGAGGATGATCTCGAAAAATTCATCAAGACACGATCCAAGATTAACTCACAAGTGTCCCCCGACTGCTCTGAGCCCAGGCAGGTGAACTTGATGTTAGTTTCACACCGGGAGGGATGTTCAATGACATGCTGTCGACTTCCTCTGAAAGCTCTGAGATTGAGTTTTGTAGAGTTGGAGCAACATCCTTTAGTTGATTAATGAGCACCTGCAGTGTATCATCCCTCATTAGGAAACATTTCAGATATGTATAAACTTGCGTTACAACACCTACATTTCTCGAGGTGGGAAGGTCCAGACTGAAAAAGCTCATATAGGCAAATTAGTAGGTTTCAACTTTCAAGAAAACATAGACCATATGAATAGATAACCTACTTTGAAGGGAACATGCGGTATATATTAAAATAACAAATCACCTGTATGCTGTCTAGATGTTGCCGATGCTCAGCAAGTGTTGCAGCCAAAGATTCAGCATGGCTGCTGCTACCTTCGTGAACACTTCTTAACAGCTCGGGGCCCTCTCCATCATTGGCTTTTGCCTACAGGTAATCATAAAAATGTGCATCAGCATGTTGCTTCATGGCCGACACTAGGAACTGGACGAATACTGGGGGATTATCCGTTGCATCATTTCACCAAACCGAACTAAACTTAAAAACAAGTCAGTTAATCATTTTCCGCAAAATGTTAGTTTCAGTTAACTTCAGAGAGGCTAATCAAAACTATTGTTAAAGCAGCAGAAACTAACAGTTTGGTTAAAAATATTCCCGATGATCATGCTTTGTCAATAAAAGTCAAAAAGAAGCATACCAATTGGAGAGACTGCTTATGAATTCGCTGCAAGGCATGGGTCCAACGTCGCAAAACCTCAGCGATATCCACAGTAGGTTGTCCTCTCGTACATCTTTCATCCAGTCGAAGTACTTTGTCTTCATTTCCATTGATATTATTAATTTTCTCCATGTCTACATCACCTTGTGAGTTCTCTTTATGCTCCTTATCTATCGGAGACATATTATTGGCCGAAATGGAAGTGCTTTGATCCATTGCTGCAAGCAAAGATGAGCCAGAAATGCGATATCTGCAAACAAAAGTCAAATATTAGATAGACGAGGATGCTTATCTTCAGGAAATATCCATAATTGATCTCACCTATGCTCCCGGTGAGCTATGAGATCCTCAATAGGGCCTGAAGCTAGAATTTCATGTTGGCCTATAAAAATTATAGATGCTGAAGAATTAGTATCTATGAGACACACTTATCATCTACTTTCCGGGTCAACTTGGTTAGTTTTTGTATATTGTGAAATATCATTACAATTATATCGAAATTGTAGACAAAAATATTGAAACAATTTGACACATTACTTCCAGACAAGGATCTCAGAAGTGTTAACTGCGACTTGCGCAAATCCCCCTCTTTTTTTTTCTCTTCAGTAGTTAATTTAACTTGTTCAAGAATAATGACATCTTTGATTAAATATAGAAAAAACAAGAAATTTTACTCTAAATATTTTGTGCCAAATTGCGCAACGAGATCAGTACGGGAAATAGAGAGAAGATAAAGAAAAGCCAATCACACTCACTCTTCCGAGATAATAATGAGTCCCACAAGCGAGTTGCTTTCTGAACCATATGAGAATTTTGACTAGAGGTAGATACAAGCTCATCCCAGAGCTCTCCTTCCAATTTCACTTTGTTTCTCAACTCATGAAGTTTTTCAAGCTCTTGATGCAGGTATGCCTAGCAATAAAACCATAAAGAGAAGTTTTGGGAATGATTGCCTTTAAAAACCACATCTAGTAGATCCATAATAAGGCTCATACAAAATGTATGCCACCTCTTCAGCACAGAGACCACGAAACTCTGCTGTCATTTCATGAGCCAAATCCGACCACATAGCCTGCCTTTGAACTGCAGTCTCTGCATTCTTCAGGAATTTTCTTCTTTCAAGAGCAATTCTAGCCTGTTGAAAAGTTATAAGAAGTATGTCCACCTCGGTATTCAGATAGTACAGTTGATGTAGTAACAAAAAAGATATAGAGAAGAAATCTGATATTTTACCTTTGTCACGGGAAGTAGCGTCGCTGCATGTGAAAAAGCTACATCAGTCAACGGTCCAGGCAGTGGATTTGATGCCACGTCAGCTGCAAATGTTCGCCGGTGAACCTCCCTTAAAGCATGCAAGGATAGTTGCCATAGGAGCTCAACAAACCTGCAGCAGTAGATTTTTCAGACGTTAAATCCTCTGCCCGCAAAATAATCATCTCATTTAATGTGCTTCAACAAGCTCAACGTTCAATTCGGAAACCCAACATCTCATGCTATTTTTTTGCAATATGATCTGAGTTTTCATTTTGTTTAACTGGAACGGTGAACCATAGAGGTTCACATGAACATATTCAACTGCATCACCATGAAACAGGTGACAAACTCAAATGTCCCAGATCTTCACGACTACCAAATGCATCTACGATCACACACTAAAAGTACTAAATAATTAAATACGTTCCTAGTAAGAACCTCTCTGAAACCTTTTAAGGAAACAACATTAAATCGAATACCATGAGCTGAATACGTTAGTCAGATACACACAAAAGATTCAAACCAAAACAAAGTACAAATAGGGAACACCATCCTCTAACTACAATCAGTCGACCATTTTACTAAGATCGAACTGATCGGAACTAACCTCGGCCCGCAACAAGTCGCAAGTGAGGAAACCCTGGAGTTGCTTCTTGGCAATGCTCCTTGAGACTCCAGCTCACTTATGATTCCTTGCACAACCTAACAGAAAATCACCATTCAAAACACGCATCGGAGAACCTCAGATTTCAACGTATTTCAGCTTTTACTACCTTCCGAAAATCCCTGGACTGAGCCGAATCAAAAATTGGCCAGACCTGATCGAAATCCTGTTAAAAGAAATGAGATCCAAAGATCATCATCAAAGAGCATACTTCAGACACCTGCGGAAAATACTTAAAAACACAATAATAAAATCGATCTTGCCTTGGCGGACTGTGATGGACCCCGTAGAGAAGATAGTATGAAGTAGAGAAGCTGTTCGCCTAATTTGGGATTTGAGTGACGAAAAAACCCAACGCGAGGAGTTGAATTGTTCGAAGCCAGGCCGATTATGTTCGGATCCAATCCGAGCAACAAGCAGTTGGTGTACATTGCACTCTCTAATTCTAACTCTCTCTCTTTTTCCCTGTCCATCGTCATCCGACACGCAGACGTACCTTCACTGTGTGTGGAAGGATTCAACGGAGGAGGGGTTTGGTTGGTTCGTCTGTTAATATTTCCGATTGGATTTCATTCTCTTCTTCTTCTCCGTTTGTTATTTCAACGCACTTCCCTGAAAAAAAAAAAACAAATGGAAAAGAAATTCAAATTGGACAAGGTCCCTCAATTTTGTTTATAATTCATATTGGTGGTATGCAATTTTACACAACACATTCGATTCGTGTCCTTTTCCGGCTCCGGGCCTTTTGTGGGACACGACCCGGCCCGGCGGAACGTCGTGGTGGTCTCACGAGAAGTTTTTTAAATACAACGCGCGGCCCTACCGTGCGGGCCTCACCCGTTTTCCCGTTGAAGAACTTTTTTTCAGTTTTTAGTGATTAATTAATTATTTATTGAATCCATTCATACTATTTCAGCGGGCTTTTATTAAGGAACGAAAAAGGTTTGAGATAGTCTCGGGCCTAAACAACAGTAAAATTGGGCTCTCACTGTCTGTATTGAGCCCAATAGAGGATTAATTAATTTTTGCTTACCCCAAATCCGTTTGATCACAGCCATACATATACTCCAAATACCCTATCATCACTAAATGGACTTAAATAAAAACATTAATATACTAAAATATCAATTGAATAATAACTCGGCTCAATTATCCTGAAAGCCCATAAGCCCGGGTCATGACAAACACCCAAGAGCAAAGCTACATTTCTTCATCCCTCGCATTTTTTCCTTCGCTCTACATCTCTCTCTTCATCATGGCCAAGATCTCCTCTCTCGTTTTGAGATATGCTAAGTGATCTGAATTCTCGCGCCTAGGATTTGGAAGAATTGGTCGTTTGGTCGCCAGAGTTGCTGCAATGAATAACCAACAAATGCTTCTGACTACAAAAAAATGTCTAAACAACTATATGGCTATGAATTTAATTGAACTGGAGTACATTCCTACATATGAATTTTATCACAAAAAGTAATGTCAACTCAGATGCGTTGTATTATATATAGCAAAGCTTTACCTAACCCTTGCTGGCTAGATTCACGTACTTTCCTACTATCATAACCGACCTCTTTCTTAATTACCGAGTCCTTTTGCAGAACTAATGCTTTACTTAAACAAGTTTTTTTCATTTAAATAAAGAGAGTTTATTAAAGAAAATATCCCCACCGGCAACTTCTAACGACGACGTTTCGACAAAGTCAACCCAAATTTAGTGTTTTTTTCCCTTAATTCGATGGTGTGACTGAGAACCTATTGTTTCCCATAAATTGATAATTTTGCAGTCGTCGGACATGAATGGAGAAGTTGTTGATACTGATTACAGACAGATCGAACATCGACAGAAACAGATTAATTGTTTCTTGTGATCTTACATCTCTGTCATCATCACCAACCCCATAGCCAAAATCTTTCGTCATTGACCAACACAGATCATTCTAACCCCTTCTGCCTCCATTTTTCTTCACAGTTGCTGATCTCATTACTGGCCCATGCCGCACTGAAAAATGCTGACGACGCTTCTGTATCTAATAATTATGACGACGGCGCCGTTGCTGATGGCCCAAGAAGAATCTCCGGCGACCATCGGAGAAGCGCCGTACAGGATCCACACGCTCTTCTCGGTGGAGTGTCAGAACTACTTCGATTGGCAGACGGTGGGGCTCATGCACAGCTACCGAAAAGCCCAACAGCCAGGCCCCATCACGAGGCTCCTTAGCTGTACGGACGAAGAGAGGAAGCGTTACAGAGGCATGGACTTGGCTCCAACCCTTGAGGTGCCTTCAATGAGCAGGCATCCAAAGACTGGAGATTGGTGAGTTCGATTGATGTCTCCGCGTCTGTTTGCATTTCATTCTACGTGTGTAAATGGGTTGAATTGTATGCGCTTGGATGAGCTGATGCTTTTTTTATTTTTATGATTCATTTCCAATTTTGGGATTTCTGTTATGATATTGCAGGTATCCAGCAATTAATAAGCCAGCTGGTGTAGTTCACTGGCTCGAACACAGCGAAGATGCTCGTAACGTTGATTGGGTGGTTATTCTTGATGCTGATATGATCATTCGAGGTCCGATCCTACCTTGGGAGCTTGGAGCTGAGAAAGGCAAACCTGTCGCTGCATACTACGGGTAATGAACAATAATCTCTCATTCGATTAATTACCAGTTTATCCAATCCGTAAACTAGTGTTATGGGTTGTATTTTTTCTTGTACAGCTACTTGATTGGGTGCGATAATATTCTAGCTAAGTTGCACACGAAGCATCCTGAGATCTGCGACAAGGTTGGTGGGCTTTTAGCAATGCACATAGATGATCTTCGGGCTTTGGCACCCATGTGGCTTTCGAAAACAGAAGAAGTGAGGGAAGATAGAGCTCATTGGGCAACTAACTATACTGGTGATATATATGGGTACGGTTGGATCAGTGAAATGTATGGGTACTCGTTCGGTGCCTCAGAGGTAATATTCTTGAAAAGCTGAACATCATCTGTTCATCATTCTTCTCATTGTATCAAATATGTGCTTGACGTATACTTTGATTTTTGTGGCTTGCTTTAATCAGGTGGGACTCCACCACAAAATCACTAATAACCTGATGATTTATCCGGGCTACGTTCCTTTAGAGGGTGTAGAGCCGATTCTCATGCACTATGGCTTACCTTTTAGTGTCGGAAACTGGTCATTCAGTAAATTGGAGCATCACGACGATAACATTGTGTATGAGTGTGGTCGGCTCTTTCCCGAACCTCCGTATCCAAGAGAGGTAAGTTTACTTATTTCCTTTTGCCACAGATAAGTTTTTCTTAGTCGAGTTTTCCAATACCTCTCTTGTGATAATTGTTCGTGTTAGGTGAGAGAAATGGAAACTGATGAAAACAAAAGGAGGGGACTATTCCTTAGCATAGAATGTATGGACACAATCAACGAAGGTCTGCTTCTGCATCATGCCGCGCATGGTTGTCCCCGGCCAGCATGGTCCAAATATCTGAGTTTCTTGAAGAGCAAAACGTTTGCTGAGATGACTAAGCCGAAACAGTTGACCCCGGTAAGTCGTCAGATGATGGAGATTAGCGTTCGCGAGGGAAACGTCGAGGAGGAAACGAAATCGTATCCGAAAATACACACCATATTCTCGACGGAGTGCTCTTCTTACTTTGATTGGCAGACTGTGGGGCTTGTACACAGTTTCTACCGCAGTGGACAACCTGGGAACATTACAAGACTCCTAAGTTGTACCGATGAAGACCTAAAGCAATACAAACGACATGATTTAGCTCCAACTCATTATGTACCCTCCATGAGTCGGCATCCGTTAACAGGTGACTGGTAAGGAACTCTCTCTGCTTTGTTGAGATTAAAAAAGTCTTGATTGGATGTTGATTAAATTAATGAAGTTCATTTTGAACTTGTTTCATTCAGTCAAAGATGACAGCTTTAGAATGTCAAGCTTATTTTATGGTTGTGACATGCATGTGGATTTTCTCATTTTGATAATGGATTTGTTGAGGGTGAAAAAATTAAGTTCTGGCATCATAACTGCCTATGATCAATCAGGTATCCAGCAATCAATAAACCAGCTGGTGTTTTGCATTGGCTCACCCACGTAAAAACTGAGGCTGAATACATAGTAATACTCGACGCTGACATGATAATGAGAGCACCAATTACACCATGGGAGTTCAATGCCGCTCCAGGCCGACCTGTTTCAACTCCCTATGAGTAAGAAACTTTTATTCCTCTTAGCATCATATACTTGACTGCCTTGAGCACGGTGTGTACTATTTTCTTTCACGTGCAATGCAATGCACAGGTACCTCATAGGCTGTGACAATGAACTAGCCAAGCTCCACACACGCCACCCTGAAGCTTGTGATAAAGTTGGTGGAGTGATCATAATGCACATAAGCGACCTGAGGAAGTTCGCTGTTCAATGGCTGCACAAAACTGAGGAAGTTAGAGCTGACGTGGCTCATTGGTCCAAAAACTATACTGGGGACGTTTACGAATCGGGTTGGATCAGTGAGATGTATGGTTACTCATTTGGCGCGGCAGAGGTAATAAATAAACGTCGAGTTTCTCTCTTCATTCTCAAATGTGATTATATAAGTGAGTCCTAAATTGATGTTATTTTGGCCTCTGCAGTTGAACCTGCGGCATATTATAAGGGACGACATATTGATATATCCAGGATACGTTCCTCAACCTGGCGTTAATTACAGAGTATTTCACTACGGATTAGAATTCAGGGTTGGTGATTGGAGATTTGATAAAGCCAAGTGGAGAAGCACGGACGTTGTCAATCATTGCTGGTCGAAATTCCCTGACCCGCCCGACGTATCAACCCTAGACAGGTCTGACGAGAACTCGTATCAGCGCGACTTGCTTAGCATAGAGTGTATCAATTCGTTAAACGAGGGTTTACGCCTTCACCACGAGCGTAGGAAATGCCCCGACCCCAATTCTCTGTCGCCTCCAATACAAAAGTCACTTAATCCACCCATATTGACCACTGCGACCCAAGAAACTAATGATGAAGATCCAAATAGAGAAACTAACAGTGATGATTCAACTCAAGAGACTGACAATGATGATCCAAGTCGTAAGGATATTGATGATCCATCTCTGCTTATTCGAAAGGGTGAAGTGACTGCTTCAAGAAAGTTTGGGAAGATAGAACAAGTTGGTTCTTCTAGGCAAGAGAAAGAGAAAGAGCTGAGGGATGATGAGTCTGGGGAACTATCCCTGTCTCCACCAGAAGATGACAGTCAGGGTTTCACTTCCATGAGGCTTTGGATGATTGGTTTGTGGGCTTTTTCAATATTTGGATTTGTGTTAGTGTTGTCTATGATGATTTCGAGACGCCGCGGGCATAGAAAGAAAGGTAAAGGCGTTAAATCCAAGAGAAGGCCAGGAATTTGGAACGTTAATGGACAGGACAATAATAGACATATGCGTATGGCTGAAGTGTCGTAGGGCACGACAAAAGATATACATTGCTATTGTGTTGTGTCTTGTGCTAAAAAAGCTTTAAGTGCAGCTGTTTGTGGATACGTCAACCGAAGAGATTCATACATGGCTCCATGCATCTTAATTATCAGACTCAGTAAAGTTTCAGAGCAGGCAACAAACAGACCTCCTTTTGTCTTTCTGGTTAAGATTTATTCTATGATGTAATGAACAATTACTATTTGTGCCTACCTGGAGATTTAATTGTTGTATACGGGACTTGAATGTTGTAATGAATAATAGATCACAGCTTGCGCCTACCTACGTGAATTCAGAAACTAAAATGAATACAATGGCAGCACTTTCTTATTCTTTGCAGAAATTGAAGCGCTTTGTCATCATTTTACTATGGAGTTTTTCCATTCCATTCATGCAGGTGGAACAGAGATACGATTTACCCGAAAGACTCTTCAATTTTCTTCATCTTTTTCACCGACTACTATCTGCTTTTTGTTTAGTTACGGAAGAAACAGTAGGAAGGTTACAATAATGTACAACGAATAGAATAGTATGACGTGCGCGCGTGTGTGTATGACTGTTTATTACACATCACTGTTAGAATGTGGATGGTCATCAAGAAGTGGCTCCTTGCTGCTTACCAAGCTCGAAGATCGATAAAGCACATAATGCTGCACCATGAAAATAATGTCGAAGAAGATGGACACCTAAACCAGGAAGAAATTATGATCAAAACATTCACGAAACTGAATATATATGCATATGCGTGTGTGTGTGTGTGTGTGGGTGGTTCCATTTCAATTTCCTACCAAAGATATCAAAGTCTTCCCTATGTTTCCATAGAAGTTCACCCACGAATCTGTCGTCCAAATCAAAAACAAATGCATAGTCAGGTTAAATACGACGAAAAACATCAATAATGGCAGATCGTCGACTCACGCTGATCAATAGATTGAACAGCCATCTGAAAATAGTTTGTTACTCCTCCAAGAAAATCCAGCAAAATGTTGCCGATGCTAAACCCAATGGTGCTCTTCCGACGGAAGTTTAACACAGCCTATTACCAAAACAAACAACTCTTTGCATCGATTAAAGAAATTTGATTATAGCCTAGCGCTACCATTCCAAACTCACTTGGGGAATATATTTGATGATTGTCATGACAGCTTGAATTGTGCTGCAACGGCATATCATTACAATTTACAGAGCATAAATCATTACATTAGAAAGTAGGCGAGTAAAAAAGATCTTACTTGAAGCACGACACAAGCCAAAACCAGGAATGTCGAGGTATGGATATGAACACAAAGACTGCAGCAGCTAACCACGCTATAGACACAATCGTCGCCGCAGTTATCGAGATTTTCTGATTTCCACGCTGCACATCGCAAAAGTAAATTACTAATGAGTACATCTCGAGAGTTTCTCCACTCACAAGTTTCATGATGATGGAAGTTTTTTCTGCTATACAACTCCTTCCTCAAAAACCAAAGAATGGTATAACCACATACCTCATAAATTATAATTTGGAACAGCATAATCGAGGTTAAGAGAACAGCATGAATGGAGAAAGCGACATCGTTAGGTGCGACTGGTATCATCTGCAATACAACCAAAAGTCAGGCTTGAAAGAATGGGGGAAAACAGACAACTGCAACGAGCAAAAAGAGATTAATTCAAACCAAATCTCAAATAATCAATCGATCATGGTGATGACAGACAACTCAGGACAATTATTTTTACCTCATTAACACCGTACTTCTCCCGATATTGCCGCTGCACAACGGAGCTGAATAACATCGAAACATTGTAGATGAGGTAAGAAGTGTGCTTGGTCAGGTTCAAGATCACAAAATCAAAGTTCAAGCCCACAACGCTGCGTACAAAAGCAAGATCAAAAGAGTCAACTTTACCAACATAAAAACCAAGACTAACTCCGTAATCGCAGATAAAAAAATTAGCATCAGCGAAAAAGTTAAGACTGTAAAGAAAGAACCTTTTTCTTTGAAAGTTTAAAATAACTTGTGGGTAGAAGCTGATGGACCAAGACGCAAAGGCTATCCACCCCAGCACATTGTACAGCACCTCCAGGTGAATTGAGTTCCACGACGCCATTGAATAAAGCTGTCGTCGTAACCTCGTATTATCAAGCACAGTGGTCTCCGTTTGTCGGGACTTGATAGTGTAATATATATTTTCTAGTGTTTTGGGAAACGGTGATGATGAAATGATGACGTGTATGGGTGGGTGCGTGAATTTTGCTAGATGATGCGTCTAGGTTCATGGGCTACCCTTTTCCTAATTGGGCTAAATAAGTGATTGGGCTTCTTTAATAACAATAATAGCAATTCCACCCCAAAATTAGAATTAAATCTCTTCTCTCCTTCTCCGACCTCAGCCGTGTTAATCGATCGACAATGGCGTCGTCGATGGTCCGACGAAGCGTAAAAACCCTTATCAGGTCCGCCAACCTCCGAACTCAAACAACCTCTGCAACCGCATCGTCCTATTCGAGTGTTGACTCCACCTCGGATGTTCCCATCTACGTAAAGGGGCCCAAATCCTCCACGTCATCGTCATCTACATCTTCTTCCTCGTCGTCCGTCACGATGCCCATGTCCTTCATGACTGGTTCGATTGTTGGAAAACGGTTCTACAAGAATGTTACGACCAGAGAATCTGAAGACGGCACCAGCTGGAACGTGATGCTCGATTACAGGTAGGTAAGCTCGTTTTTAGTGCGGGCGCAGTGTTTGTTTGATTTAAGGAGGGTATTTGATCTGAACATTGAGACGATATCGCACCTAATTGTCTCGCACTATCTAACTTCAGGACTCTCAAAACGCCATCCAAGAAAAACCTTAATTGTCCTACTTTAGCACTAGCCAAGGCCATTGCTGCTGAGTGGGAGTACCAGGTGCTTCAAAATGTTTTCTTTTTTTAAGTTGTATTGCACTTATCATTGAGAGGATCATTCCATCATTACTATTGTTTGGGTTAGCAAATGGACGGGATTAGACCATTCACTATGCCGCTTATGAAGCTTGCTTGCACAGCATTAGAAAGAGTTCCACTTACTAGGCAAAAGATCGTGGAGCACTTGATGAAGAAATTCCATCAAGATTTGGTCTTTTGTCGTGCTCCAACTGACAATGATATAACTAAGGATTTACGAGGTATTCATAGCAATTTTAAGTTAACCACGACATCTTACTGTAATTGACTGGTCCTTTGCCTCGATTCATGGTTTTCAGTTACAAATCAGTTGCTTAGAAAGTTTGTCTGTCTTGGTTTTAATTCGTGAGGAAATGAATACCTTTCAGTTGTATGTTCCTAGTTAGCTGACTTACAACCATCATCTACAGAGCTTCAAGTGGAGAAATTTGGCCCTCTGATTAAATGGGTGGAATCTGAATTTGGCTATAAGCCCATTGTGTACACTAGTTTTTTCGGTGGTAAGCAAGAGGAGGGTCTGGTTAAAGCGGTGGAGAACCTTCTGAAAAGAACAGATGACTGTGAGTTGGCTTCGATCGATGCAATTGCAGCAGCCGCACACTCTTTGCTCATTGCCATTGGACTCTGCCGTGGTAGACTTGATATTGAGCAGGCCGTTGAGTTAATTAGGCTAGAGGAGGATATGCAGGTTAATCGTTGGGGTTTGGTCGAAGGAGGCCATGATATTGATATTGCTGATCTTAAGGTTCAGATTTCATCTGCTGTCGTGTTTCTTGGACTTTCCAGGAAGCCCTGAACTGAAATCCCCAACTTTATTCAGGTATGTTCCTGGCCATGGCCTGGTGGGTATTAATAATTTCTGTACGCCTAAGTAAAATTATTATACAAAGATGTGAGTGATTATAGCACAATTTTTGCGGAATGATTTACAACATAGACAAGCATGTTTCCTTCCTCTGCCTTGTAAGAAGTAAGAATCTGTTCTCATTGTTGAGGCATTAGTTGAGGTTAGCTGATCCAGGACTGTCTTCTATGCAGCAGCGAACGCATAGTGGCGGCTGATTTCTTATGTCGCAGTAACAGCAGGCTACGTCACAGTCGTTACTACAGCCTAAGAAGGCAAAGGGAGGACAAAATATATGTTATGGTCACAAACGAAACAGAGTCCTATCTATATATATGTGTAGACATTCTATTATTTATTACCTGTAACTGTAACGTATTGAGATGGTTGGAGCGTTTGGGGGTTTACAATAAGTGGGAGGCGACCATTTGTTGCAGCTACAAATGTTATCAGACAAACGAGGATTGTTATCCTTAACTTCAACATAATTTGATGATCGCCGTCTTCTCTAACATGATATCTCGTCCTGCCCCAAGTTATTATATATAGATGGAACTCGGCAAACTAAATCTATGCAATTTCTTGAATAGATTTTTACTTCACGAATTATGTCTGTTAGGGTCATTCACAAACTGTGGTGAATTTTATGTCCTTTATGAACATTGATTTATTGACAACGTCGGGTGACACTGATAATAAATTACACTCGATCTGTGCATGCAGAGAGTATGGCGATGCTATTTAATTGTATACATAACAAAGAAAATTAACATTTATTGGCTGTTTCTTGAATTGCACGAAGCTTTCCTAACTACTTTCAACCAACGCAACTCGACAACACAGACGGGCAACAATGTGACGAAGTAAAAATTATGGCAACGTAGAATAGAATTATTAAAGCGTTACCATTTTTTTTTAAAATGTAGGGAAATAGAGAGAATGGTATGTATATGATTAACAACCAAGCCCCGAGATTTCATTACTAACAACCAAGATACTAATATTTCTGCACACTAAAAATGCGGGTTTATTATTATTTTTTTCACAACATTTTCAGCAGCTCCTAATCTATTAATGGATGTTAAGCTTTCATAATTCACCCACAACTTTGCTGTGCAAGCATTCACTAAGACTGCATCTAAAGATCCTTCAGACAGAAGATCCAGGAAGGCATCTTTGATGTATCCAATGATGTAATAATGATGCATTATCTAAACTAGAGGACTCAATCATGTTTGATTCTGATGTCTTGCAATTTTAATATGTTTTTTTTGGGTAGCAGTCGTCAAGCATCAAGGTGGGAGATGGAGCAGTTGCACAGAGCGGAGGAGGATGCTGCAACTGAGCTTACGCTTTTTATTCTTCAATGTTCTGTGTAAAGAACAAGCTGAACGAAATGGCCATTTGATTGTTTGTGAATATCTATCTATGAGAAAATTTTGTTGTTTTTCTTTGCGTTCCCAGACACTAAATCAAGAAACCAGGAAAACACCGAGTTCTCATTAAATTAATCTGTTCAATGTCAACATATCGGAAAGATTCACTACGCACCAGCTCGAACATGTGCTCTAGTTCAAGAATGGCGATGTTTCCCATCATCCGACTTATTTCTTCATCTTCTTCTTCCTCGAGGCAAAACTACTTGGTCCAATTTCAAGAGACATTCGCTTTGTCCTGCACAGTGAAGAGCGCACCTTATTATTAGTACAGAATTCCGAATAGTGAAAGCCATCGACGGAAAGAGCAGTTTAACCGTACTGTTTTGGAAGCTCCCCGGCTTCATGAGCAGTCTCTTCAGCTTTACCTTCTGGTAAAAATAGAAGAGACAACATAAGAAGATTAATTACCACGCAACTAAAATTAGAAAATCACAAGAATCTCGTACATTTTTTTGCGGTCCATAGATTCCTACATTCAAACTCCCATCGTAGAGATAGACACAGAGAACAAACACACATACATATGAATAAACTCATTTTCCAGTCAAGACAACAAAACAGTAAGCATACCTTCTTCTTCACAGGCACCTTCGCTCTCTGACCCCGAACCCCATCGATCGCCCCCATCATCGTGATCCCAACGTTCTCCTGCCGGAGGCATCCAAAAGTCAACTTCATCATCCAAGTCACTACTACTACTACTCTTCTCCGCTGAATCTCGAACTTCGCTGATAATTTCTTCAACGTTTTTATCATCTTTCCCAGTCTTCTTCTTGTTCTTTTTTGAATTAGTGTCTACCTTCTTCTTTTTCTTCTTATCCTCGCCCTCACTCTCCTTTCCCACAATAGCATTCGGATTTTCTTTTTCAGATTCCTTTTTGTCTGTTGTTTGCATCACCAGTAAAACAGATTGTCACTCCAAATCATGCCAAGCCCAAAGTTCATAACAGAAAAAAGCAGTAGCCTTTTAGACAAACCTAACATGTTGAGGAAACGCTTGCCAGTCATATGCTTCCATATGTGCTCTTCCGACTTATTAATAGTATCTCCAGTTAATTTGCATATCAACTTCGAGCTACAGAAGCAATACAAATAGGCATCATAAGAGTCTGAAGGACCACAGCACAGGTAAAAATCATAAGACTGTATTGTGAAAATTACCGCGAAGAGGGGTCTTGTTTGAACATGTTGAGAGGCGGTTTGTTGCGAGCCAAGGCAAAATCAATGAGGCCAAGGCGACAGTGCTTGGCCTGAGCGTAAGAGTCTCTGGAGTCAGGGGGTAGCTCGTGGCCTGTCTCGACGCACCTGAATCTGCCATTCTCCATCTGCTCGAAGGTCGGACTGCCCAGCAAGTTATGACCTTCCTTCGGCTCACCGACGCCGTCACGATTTCCTTCTGATTTCTTCTTCCCCATGGAAGATTACACAACAGCAACAAAATCAGCTTCCTTTTGCTAGACTAGGGCTTCCTCGTTTGTGTATGGAAATCGGACGACAACGCTATGAAAGCGTCGGGTTGTCATTGCCTGGCTTTGGCTATAATGGTAGAATATATTGGGCTTATTCTGTGATCTTAATGGGCTATACGGCCCATTTATTAATAAATCCAGCCCATTGCAGATACAAACTCGTACACGTTAGAATCAAAAGGCACTTCACACTTCTCCTTCGAGGAGACAATATGAACATACATCCAATCCACTCAGAGGGGTTGAACTTGAAGGCTGAAGCCTTGAAGGTCATAACGTGTATCTTATAAAAGAAAAAAGAAAAAGTACATCCCACAGTTTATCTTATAGACTAATAATGAAAACGACTAATAGGGCCATACTAAAGACATTAGTTATTTTGTCTTGTTCAAGTGCTATAGCAAAAGGGTTTAAAAAATGTCAACTTAAGATGATGATCGTTCGTCCTCCTTGAGAAAAGAAGGGACAAGCTCAACTTGTTGCCACACGAAGCCAGCATTCTTGCACTCTTCTTGGATGGCGTCAGCTTGTGAAGATCCTTGAGGACAGAAGACAACAACAGCACCACCACTGCCCGTAAACTTGGACGAAGCACCAACCCTTCTCGCAACTTCAACCATCTCTATGTTCAATGAACCAAGAGCTTCATCCCCAAACATTTTCCTGAAACACCCCATCACATGAAACAATCAATGTACGTGTTCAGATGTTCAGCCTTAATCTGGGAAATAGGCTACAATCTGTATGTATATAGTGGGGGTTTTAGGATTTCTGCCTTCTTAAATCGAAGTTACGGTTCATAAGGCTCGCCAGTTTGGTGTAGTCTTTCTCGATCAATGCCATCTTTCCTTCTAGAGCGATACCGGCTACTTCTTCCATGGAAGATATGATGAACTTATCGCCCGCCAACCATCTTTGTCGAACCGTACTATGTACCTTTATGAACAAAATCTTTTGATAGTCCGATAATTGAATAATAATATTGGAGGAAAAGTTACATAAGAAAACTAATACCTTCCCGGAATCACTTGGATTCTCTGCATAGATAAGGTATAGAGGGGGAAGGAGGTTTATGTCCATGGGTTCATATTTTCCATAACCAAACTCTTCCATGTGTTTCTTGTCAAAATCCTAAGAGACAGGTAGTTAAGAAAGGTCAATCACTAGATCCATAAAATAGAAATTCCAGTCTGATTCTGAGGATATATATATATATACCATATACACAAGGCCTCCGTAGACCTGGGCTACTCTATCTTGAAGGCCCGCAACAATACCGAGCTCCTTCTCAGCATTGAGGATAAGGTTAGGACGGACCTCGACCTTAATCTGAGACCTGACTTGGTAGAAATCAAGAAGGCAGTTAAGAGCAGCACAAACTATTGCGCTTGAACCAGAAAGCCCTGTCTGAAACCACAAAGGAACAACTTTTTTTCAATAACCTGAATGATGTATTTGGAAATTTTGGGATCTACAAAATGGAGATTGAAGGATATTAAGTCCACCTGTCGGGGAATATTCGTGTCGTAAGAGAGGGTAAAGTTCCTTTCGTGCAAACCAATATTGTGATCACTGCAGTACCTATGAAATATTTTACAAATTGCCATGAGCAAACGCACTCCTCCATAGTAGCCATCGCTTTCTAATCGATTAACCTGTATTGTCATTATTATTAAAATCAGATAAAAGAGTTACACTCTTGCTAAGCCCTCAGAAAGTAAATAACATTTCAATTAAACGCCCTTCAACAGTTGCACCTCTAGAGAAACTAGCATCAGCAGGTCGATAACAAACCCAAATAGCTCCAATCTATAACTAGCTCATCATCAACATGCAACTCATAATGACAAAGGAGAGGAGCAATGTCCTGGTCAATAATCACGCAATAATTCCAATGAAAAAAAAAAGAAGTGAAATGTAGAAATAGACCAGATGCGAGATCGAATCGAAGTGAACGAGATCGTGCTTTGGATGTGGTACGATCATCAATTCTTTTGAAGGCTCCAATTTAACAGTAGCCCAGAAATTTCCCAGGCTGAATGAAATCGTACGTCCAAAATACACATCACTGGGGTTCCCCAAGAAGCCAACCCGAGCGTATGATCTGTGTTCAATCGCTCCTCCATCTTTGTCACCCGCCATTTTCGTCCAAGAATGAGCTCGAATTCGTTTGTCGCTCTTTGGGGCAGGCAGATCTGAATTGTTTTGTTTGTTTGTTGGTTTGGTGGGTAATTAATTATTATCAGATAAAGAACGTTGATCTTGCTTGATGACTCGCCAATGATTTTGTTCGATTACTCGAAAAGACGCATAGTTGAAAATTTCCCTGGCAGTTACACCACCGTATTTGGTAGGAAAATAAGACGATACCAAAATAATAATCAAGATCAAACTGGTAAAATAGCAGCAGAAATTGATAATGAAATAAAATAAATACAAAGGGGAAATATAATAATGAAATGGTAAATTGTGCGACCGAAGGAAAAGGGATTTCTATGTAATAATATACACACGTCAATCATCAATCATAATCAGGTGGGAAACATTTGCAAAACTCCACCAGTCTTCAGCAATATCTGATCACCTTCTTGTTTGTATCAAATAGAGCATCTTTGGCAGCAGCAGCAGCAATTTCTTTGGATGATTCGAAACAATATCGAACATTTTTCCCCATATCACATAACACATTCTCCTCGGACTGCCTGTGGGAAAGGAAAATATATCCACACCACAGTTGGCAATACAGTAAAATTGATGATATTTCTCCTCACCTTTCCTCATCCCAAGATCCATTGTTTGATGATATCCCATCCTCAATCATCTTCGTGCTCTTCGGATTCTTCATCATTCCTCAGACCTTTACCGTAGGAACTACCATTCTTGTTCGGCCCCATTTTTGTATCACTATAACCACTAACAACTCCGTCATTTCCTTCTCCAATATCATCATAATCCCATTCCTCATCCAACTCCGAGATGTTTTCATTTTCATATTCTCCTTCGCTATCCGCCATTCTCCTCCCATGTCTTTGATCCCAGCTACGGCTTCTCCTTTCTTCAACGCTTTCATCATCCGATCCCTCGCTTCTAACCACCCCAGATCTTTGATATCTGCTGAAGTCATCTCTGTTCCAATATCTAATCCTTCCAATTTCTTCTTTCTCTGCTTCTTGCTCCTCAGCCCATTCCTTATCCGCCGCATCTTCAATCTCAGCAATGAACTTGTCAAGCTCCTCCTGATCGCTTTCATCACCTGCATCTATTGGACGTCCAACGCCCTCAGAAATTTCATTTTCCAATGTTTTTCCCTCCCAAGAAATGTATGGACTCCCTTTTTCCTTGTCAATAGCGTTGAAAAAAGTATTGGCCACTCTCTGTATACTGGCAATGGCAACAGGGTCGTCGGGATTCATCCCTTTCCTGCGCAGCTCTTGTTCTATCTTCTTTATGTTGAGTTTCTGGGATTCAAGGGCTTGTTCGAATCTTGCCTTGAACAGTGCCTGCAAAAAAAAGAAGTTACAATAGGTAGAATTAATATCCCATAAAAAAAAAAAAAACGTAACGTGGCGACAACACCATGAAAACAGACCTTTCTTTTGGTGAGAGTGTTGATGGGTATCAAATTCTTTGGCTGGCGATAGTTTCTACCGCGGAACATGATAATTGTTTTCACATTGTGTATGTTAACTACGATCCCACCGCTCAACCTCGCAAGCATCGTGGCCATCTCCTTAATTTTCTCCTTGGGGAAATTATCGCAACAAACTTGCACCGTCTCGTGAAACTTCCAGTGAAGGTGCATGTTTTGTACAACTCCTCCAAAGACTCCTCTAACCCCAACTGGAACATAATTTTTGTTTCTGAAGCCAATCTTCTTATATGCCTGAAGCTGTTCGGGAGTGAAAAGCTCAGGGTCATGGCGTGGAGGTGGAAGCTCTGGCAATTCATACTTTTTCAGCTTCTGTAGAAGCAAAGCAACCTTTTTCTTTGCCTGCAGATATCAAAAACAAAAATGGCGAGCTGATAGATATATTGCAAACAAATGAACAGATACCAAAACCAATGAAGTAAGACTCCATTAGATGTGCCACAACTGCATCAACCAACCATTTAAAGAGAATCAGCAGTTTACCCTTCTAAGATTGTAAACGAGGCGTTCCTCAGGGGTCATCAACTTCTTAACGAGCTTTTTAGACCTTCGAATCTCTCTTAGCGTCTTTCCAGATTCTCTCTGCATTCGACTCTCTACTCTACTTCTCATACTCTTGTTAGCTCCGATACTCCTCGACCTAAAAGAAGAAGCTCCACCAGCAGCGTATGACCTCTTCCAAAGCGCCCCAAACGAACCGCTGCCGCCAAATGTGGTTTCTGAATCGTTTGAATGCCTGGCGGAGAAATAATTCCTAAAACCATATGCCCACGACGCAGGCACTTGCGTTTTCGCTACAATCAAATGCCTGTGCGTTAAACAATTCATGGGTCAATGCAAATAAGCGGAGAACACGAAATACTGAAAGAAATCAACAATCCCGCTACCAAAAATGGGGCAAGACCGCACCTTTCTTGAAGAAGCAGACAGGGTTGTGTTTTGAGCATGCGGATCCGTAGATTCCTGGCACAAGCTGCCAACATTTTGGAATAGGACTGTAATCAGAGCGGAGAGAGGGAAGGGTTTTAGGGATTCTCGGTTTGGGTTTTTCTGAAGTTTTTACACTTTCTCCCCCCTGTACTTTGTCGTAATTACAATATAAGCCTTTTTTCCCCCTTGGGCATATAAGCTTTCAGCCCTCGTACATCGGTTTTAACTCATAAAATTCGAATCGGACCAGAAATTTTAGTGGTTTATAAGACCGGAATCAAACCGGTACCTTTAGATTTAAAAATATATATTTTATGAGTAAATCAATCAAGTTAAATAGAAAATATACATATTTTTATGAACTTTTCCGAAATTATAGTGTTAAAAAATCAAGGGGTAAAATTAATAAAAGTAAATTGCATTTGGGATTAAAATTAATTGAACCATGGGCTGTGAATTATTAAATCTATCATGTGGGGGTCAAAGTTAAGTAGAATGAAAGTATTGGATTGATACGTTAATTAAAAAATAGAAGTTATGGGGTTGATAGAAATCGAACTCATACCCGTTATTAACTCAAGTGAGAGCTTTACAACTATACCAGCCAAACATATCCAAAATTACATTCGATTTTATTAAACTAGTTTTTTCACCCGTGCAAATGCACGGTACTAAATATATATAATTATTATTTAATAGTAGAAATATTAAATTATATATATAGAGTGGATAGTTATTGTACAACATGGAATAATGGGTAATTTTTATTGTTTATATTTTATTTATTATAATTTATTATATTTGACACGTGTCACAGTGAGAGCACTCCTACATTTCTATTCTTATATAAGATATCTCACCATATTTTGTTCTCTCTTTTTTTATTAAATCGAAGACCGGATCGAAATCGGACTGGAATTTTGACCGGTCCGGTCGGAACCAGCCAAAACCGGCCAGTCCGGTCCGGTCTTCAAAAATATGATCACTGACTGACAAGACACACAGGCTACTCTTTGAAATTGGATAGGATAATGGCAAGCAAATATAGACACTACAAAAACAAGCAATCAGAGAAGTGTGGCAGCTGCTAAGAAGATATATCTTCGCTACTTTTACAAGATCGTCTATCTATCTTTACATTCAAAAGGAAACACCACTTCTAACCAAGGTGATCATCATCGATCGCGGAAAAATATAGCAAGTCACCTGCTGCCTGTCGCTGGGGGCTCAAAAAATCAGTCTCTCAATCAGAGTGGCGTTGAATCCATTTCCACATAATCACATCATTACACCCCTGCAAAGAATTGAGATTGTTAGATAACAACGCCAAGAAACGTTCCAGACTTGAAGATCTTTTATGCAAAACCACGACCACGATGATGAGACAGTGAAGATACCTTACAGGTTAAATGTAAACCACATAATGCAGACACTGCTCCCAAAATAAGTTAGTACGTATTTTGGGGGTTGGCTCTCCTCTGCCGGTAATACGGCGTTTCGTCAATTGTCCTCCTTACATAATCCATGAAAGGCGGCGGTGTTTGAGGAGACCGATCGCGTATGGCAGTGGTAGGACTACGTCGCTCGGGAGTTACAGGTGCTGCTGCTGGACTGCTTGGACCATTTGTGGCAGAGGACGATGATACAGGCCTTGCCCTATTGGGTCGATCAAGGTAATATATGGCAAAAGCTACTGTCAGTATCAGCGCTAGCACTAGTCCAAGTACCACAGCCCACAAATTTATGTTCTCTGACTTTTCTGTATCTTTTTCCTCCTCAGGGTCGTAGCTAACATCAATCTCAACTCTCTGACCTGTAGCAGGGAGAGAGACGATGAGTTGATCTTCAAGTTTTTTCCTTCCACGAGCACTAACCTCATATTGCAAGTGCTTCTTGTCGCTTTCTCCGATAGGTCTCACTGACAGTTGATCTTTATTGTGCCAGTTTAGTTCAACATCTGCATTCCCAACAACAGTTAATGTTCTCTTGTTCAAGTCTCGTGTGAGATTTAGATGCCACGAGTCTTTATTGTTCATTTCAAGTATGCTGAACCCTCCAATGAAAAGTGATGATGCAGAACCAGATAGCTGTTGTTCTCCTCCAAGTGAAGCCTTAACCGAAACGGTAACCCGCTTAGGATAAGTTCCCGAATTGCGTCCCAGATGTTCTGGAGGGTAAGGAAAGAACAGACACTTTCTTTCACCATTGTTGAGATGCTTCGACGGCTGAGCAAACCCAACACTAGGTGGGTCAACTGCACATTGAAATAAGAGCACATCTTTTCTCCCAGATGCATCACCATCAGCATGGTTAAATCTCACAGAGAAAGCATAACCTTTTGCTGGGAATGGGACGTTAGTAAGCAACTCCGTTGGAGCATCAATTGAGAGGATATTACCTTTCAGTACACTTACGGTAGTGTGATGCTCAAATTTTGAACTCTTGTAGTAAACATCAGTATTACCTTCACCAATTGCTTCAGCTTCACCCGATATTCTATCTATATAAAGAACACTTTCATTGGCACTGAACCACTGACCAGATGCGACATCATGATGACCTTTGATGCTGAAGTTAAGATTGTTTCCTTGGTAGATTACTGGATTCTGAGGATACAAATGAGGACCAACAGATACCACAGCATATAAAGACTTCTGTGGGTTACTGACAAAATAGATCCGTACAAGAGCTAACCCCTGGCCTTTTCCACGGACACGGATGACTCCACTATCACACTCATCTATTGAGACAACATCCCGAGAGTTGATTTCCACTTCATACAGCTTAATGTCGTGAGCCTCGTGAAAAGGATTTCCAAGAGCATCATGGTATTTGATTGGAAGATCGAGTTCGGAGTCCACAGCCAGCATGTGAATCGGGTACTCACCTGTCATTATTCTGATTTGAACCACCTCAGCAACCCTAAGGCAAGATGCAATCTCAGTTCTCTTTGTCAATCTGTCTTTAGCTTGGATGCATGCAAGATTACCAGGGTTCCTTGTAATAATTTTAGCACCATCAACATACACAGCATCATCTAGAACCTCTTCCGCCACTTTCTTCGCCTGGCCTAACAACGAATATTCAATTCCTTTCTCGTCCAGATCGTCCACTTTAAGGTGAGAGAGATGAGATGAAGGTAACAGATCTGAAGAGGTATAATAAGGAGGAAGAATCCAAGTAATTGGTGATCCAAGAGCAAGAGGAAGTTCAGATATTACCCACAATGAGATGGAAGCACGATAAGACATTGACTTCGAATATGATTTAGAACCTTTAAAATGACAGGAGAACGAAACTGTAACATTTGTCTCGCCAGTAGACATTCCCTGAAGGACTTGAACGAAATTGAAATTGTGAGCGCTAGAGGAGTCAACAGGTTGAAATAATTCTGTGGAGGAGCTATGTACTGAACCATGCGCTTGGTTTGTGTCCTGAAAATCCAAAACGTATTTGTTTCCGACAGTCCACCTAACATTATCGCAGAGCTCATAAAAGGAAAATAAATTGCCCGCCAATAGAGAAGGATGTATCGGCATGCTGCGGCCAACAGCAAGTTTTTCACTCTGAACGTTTAAGACAGCCGAGGATGGAATCCCTACTTCAAATTTCCCATATGCTCGACAAAGCACGGAATCTCCATCTCCATACATGGTAGCAATTAAGGTACAGTTACCTGGTGAAATTGCCAAAAGTTTACCAGAGTCCTTATCTATTTTGGCTATATCATCGTCCGTGCAAGCATACTGAATGCGTGAACTAAATTGAGGTCCTCCTCGTATACTGGCCTCATATGATGCACCAGGGACAAGGAAAATATATGCAGGGTGAATCCTTGGTGGAGCATAAACTTCAACCTCAATATGTTGGCTCATTATCTGATGTCCAGAATGTCGGATAGTGCTCAGATATACAGTAGTGACCCCAAGACGCACGGCTTGTATTTTGAAATTAGGTGCACTGATATATCGCTCTGATATTACAGGAAAATTATCCGTGTCTACAACGTTAAGCATATTTTCTTCGAAGTGAACATAGATTTTCATGTAAATGTACTGCAAAGGGTCAAAGGTATGCCCATCATCGACCCCGGCAAGAAAATTTATGGTCTCAAAACTTCCCTCCATGATGCTAACACGTCCCCCGGTTAAAATCTTGATCCAGTCCACCTCCGCAACTCTGACTTCGGAGGACGCAGCAAGAGGCGGAACAAGCCCCACATCATGAACTGTCACGAGTGTGGATCCCAAACTTCTTGGAGCTAACGTGAGTTGCTGACCCTCAGAAGAAGGAATCTGTTCAAGTACTTCCACAACTTTGGTGTCATTTACCACTGTCTCCAAAGAATAGCTTCCTCCCATAATAGATATACTCAACTTAGCATCGGGACTGAAAAACAACAAGCTGAACTCAGGATGAACTCTGAGAGAAGAAACAAGCTGCAGCTGGATTGCATCTCCAAGAGATTTTGTAGAAGCACCAAACATCTTCAAAAAATCGAGATGACTCAGAGAATACACAAAGCCAGCAACGCTGGATTGGACAATGCACAGTCCAGATGAATTTTGTAAGATCAAGAACCTTTCCCAAGTAGAGGGTGTGCTTGTGTCATCCCACACTGCCAGACCTTTGCATTCTGATAGCTCCCATCTCAATCTGAGCGAAGACGAATTTCCGAATGCCTTTCCAGAATGACTAAGACCTACTGCTGATATTCTTATTCTGCGCCCGTTGGCTACCTTAATTCGAGAGGCTCGAATTCCACTAGCCAAGTGCGGAGCCTGAGCTGCTTGAAGTACAACAGGAAGAGCATTGAAAGCTTCATCAGCTACTATTGCAATTGAAGACGGGAAGCTACAAATAAGTGACAACTGCACTTCGGATATTGAAGCAAATTGATAATCTTCCCCAAATATGTTTCCACGCCTAAAAATAATTTTAAAGGTTCCCAAACTGCTACAGCTGATTCTGTACAGAGTACCACTGTTGGTTGGCATCTGTTCGGTTGCAACTTTATCTTTAACACGAGCAATATCTTCACCAGACACATCAACACTTTCAATGAACTCAACATCCTTGCCCCACCTTTCTGGTCCACCACGGAGCATCACATCCACACGAGTACCAGGAGCAAGATATATGTAATCCAAATTGCTTAAACTACTCTGAGATTCTGCATGGGCAAAATCGAACCAGTAACCCCCAAACTGGTTCCCATCGCTGACCTGATGCACAATAAGAGGTAAATATGAAGCAATGGACGCTGATGCTTTTAAAACAGCAGATCCACTACTAGTCTGGTCATAATGTTGAAATTCTCTAATCAATGTTGCATGCACAGTACTACGACCAGAACTCGAAGCATATAAGTCGGTCCATGCACACGGAGGGCCATATGATGAAAAATGCAATCCATAAACTTGTTTGTCGGAAACGGACAACCTGTCAGTAGCATTGACAATGACAAACGACTCACTCTCAGTTTCCCATTTTATAGAGGACATGAAAGCATCACATGCGTAGAAATAGGCACCAGTTGAGGATTTCAGTGCCACTGAAGCATGAAGATGGGAACCAATGGGTATCTCAACAGGAAAGTTAGGCAGCATGACCATGGAAGAAGGAACGGAGACGTCAATGATAACCTCAGCATAATTCAGGGAATCAAAAATAGACAGAGCTCTAATAGTTGCTTTTCCAGGCTTTCTGGCCTGAACAATTCCAGAAACAGAGACAGAAACAACAGTCATGTCTGATGAAAACCATTTATAGTCACTAGAAGACATTGCACAGCCTCCAATTGCTTCAAGCTGCAGCTCCTGATAGACACCAGGGACCCATGGAAGGATAATCGTGTTGGAGAAGCGGTTGTCCCCTACTATCTTTAAATTAACTTGATCACAAACCATAACTTCTTGAAATACCTTGAGAACCTCTTTTTTAACTTCTGGCCCAGTTCTGTAAGCCAATGTTGCAGTAAGTTTGCCCAATCCATATGCACTTGCATCAAGAACTCTATCATTTCTTATAGCAGATTTACCATCTGAAACAGGACGAATACTCCAGAATCCATTCTGATCATCGTGAAGCTCCAGCTCATCGCTTTCAGTAATAAAAAACACTTGTGCCCCAGGTCCCTTTGTGAATACCTTAATATGAATTAGATATCTCCGCCCAGCCACAACATACCAGCGTGACGCAGAGGGAATCGGGTCGACGCCCTCCATAAGATCACCAGAAAGTGATAGAGGTGACAGGAACATCAACAAATTGTCAGGAACAGTAACATGCAGGGAGGACACTTGCATGTGTCCAACAACTCTATTGTCTTCCACAACCACTGTAGTCAGCCCAAGGTTCAATGCATTAGCCATACCCATTGCCCTGTCCACCTCAGCAACTGAAGAATTCAAACTAGACCAGTGATAGCTTTTAGAAGGTAAGATCACCACATGCGGACTATTCCCGCGTATAACTTTAAGAGTATATTGAACAACAGCGCCTACTAGAACATAAACAGGTGATGGGGGTTCTAAAGCCATTGCTTCTGCAACAGTCAAAACAATGTTGTCTGTCAAATGCTCAAAAGATGGTTCGAGCAAACTAACAGAAACAACCTCATGACCTATCTCAGTGCCCTTCACAACAAACAAATCCGAAAACACACCACTCTTTTCGAGCTTCTCTTGTATATCCAAGTCGCCGCACAGACCACCACAATCGCTCAATGGAGAATCCTCCAACGGAACATGAACAAGGTGATGGGACGACCCATAAGTTTCTGGCGTTAATTTCCATATAAATTGCAAACCCACCAAAGACGAGAATATATTATCTGCATTGAAATCACACCATGACCATGAGCAAGCAAAAGATGAAAAACGAGAGAAACATACCTAACGAGAGGCAAGAGCCAACTCAGTTCAAATTAAGCACCACAATAATTTCCACAGACATAATACCTTCACCATCAAAAGCACGGACGCGAAGTGTCGCAAGTCCATCTAGGTCAAGCTTAATCGAGTTATGAAAGATCTGAATCCTCTTAACCGCATCAATATAAACCATGCATCGAATAATCATCCCGGTGGTCAAATCTGTCGCGTAAACCGCCGTCTCTTTCCGACCAGCGTAAGGAGCTATCGACTTCAATCGAGCACTCATCGAACAATGACTGCTCGAATTGTACTCGGGCAGCACCGATAGTATGTCATGATGGTCCCACGACCTAAAGCACAGCAGCCATCATTAGCTTCGCACAAGAGACTAAAACTAACCGTAAAGAAGAGACTCCACGCACCACTTGAAACATCCGCCGCTGGCTTGCAGTCTGTACTCGACTGGGTGGGTCATTTTGGGGGGCAAGAGTATGTTAACATCTGCTAAGTGAGGTCCCGTGCTGGAAAGCGACGTCGTACGATGGAAGATTATGATTAGCGAAACTACAAGAACTGTAGGTGATGGAGGCATGGTGGTGGTGGCGGTGGTGGCGCTCAGGTGAGAAGAGGAAACGGTAAGTGGGTGGTGTGACTGCGTGTGAGGAGTTTTTGGTAATTTTATCAGGGGAAAATTTTCAAAAGAGGGAAATGAATTGAGTAGGGTTTTGATTGCCTGCGTCGTTTGGGCGCCTGAGTTGTGTTGTGTTGGGAATCTAGTAGTGGCGCAGGTAGGACACGTGTCATTTGACTGACTTGGTGGGCTTAAGGCCCAAAATAAGTCTTCCATTTAAAGCCCATTAGTTGGCCGGTCTTTCATGGTGAGTTTTTTACTCGTAAAATTCCAAGCAGCTGCATCATCGACTGCGACGTGGCCAACATTACTACCTTTGATTGATTGAAGTCATATATATATATGGATTCAGCTCCATTAAGAACACCGTCGCCTTGTGCTGGCTGCAAATATCTGAGGAGAAAATGCCTTCCAAACTGCATTTTTGCCCCTTACTTTCCTCCCGTGGACGCCGTGAAATTCTCAAACGTGCATAAAATATTCGGTGCGAGCAACGTGAGCAAGATTCTACATGCGATCCCTCCTTACCAAAGGGAAGATGCTGTACATTCTCTAGCATATGAAGCCCAAAGAAAGGATAAGAAACCCTGTCCACGGATGTGCAGGTGCTATAGCCTATCTTCAAAGCCAAGTTCAGAACCTTAGAAGAGAACTAGAAGCTACAAACTCAGATCTGAAGCATCTTTCTGAGAGCTATCAATTTATAAATCCCGCCTCACCAATCTAGTTCAATGAAGACGACGACCGACAGATTATTCAGTATAATGCAGCAGGTTGTCTCCATGGAGGAGTAGTGCAAATAATGGTGGTTCTTCAGGCCAAAATACTCAGAGAGGTGGACGTGGAAGCAGCTAATTTATCCATATATCTATCTGCTGTATACATATAAACATATCTTCAATTTATATATATATTGTTTGAGTGTGTGTGTTTATAATTGGTACGTAATGTGCATGCATGAGTTGGAAGCTACATCCTCTTATCAGTTTTATATGGCTAGTAGGGATCATCCCCATTGTAATATTGGCTGATTAATAATTTGGTGTCACAGACATTGTAATAAGTTAATCGGATCATAATTCATATTACATACGTGGAAAATATATCTGTGTGTATTTGAATATATGTCGTGTGATGAGATTAGATGGTTGGTAATCGTTCGAAAATACAATTTAGAAAATAATATACTTTAAGGACTCGGTCTTCATCATTTTATCAATATAACATGTAATAACTATTACGTAATTCTTATTGCCAAAATCTTTCATTGGAATTTTTTACACCGCCCAGCAGGGATGAAATGATATTTTTGGGACATCAAAATTTGAGAGATCATCTATATAGTAATACGTTTAGCATGTCATTAAGGAATTATGTGGGGCGAAAAATTCAAAGATGCGAACTTTCGCTCCGAGAAGTTATGTAGAGAAGGGAGGGATATAGAAACGAACTAACGAAGCAATTAAAAGTGCTACAGCGAATAAGTTGCCTGATAGACTTCTTCAAAGTGCGAAGTATTACTTCTAGTTAGCATATGAACAAATGTGGTATTATTTCTTTTTATTTTCCCCCTCTAAACAAGATCGTAAGAGGAAGAAGACCAATTTTGTCCTTTGAAGAGGAGAGCTAGGGGCCCGATGTAAAGGTTATGGTTTGTTTTAACTTTAAAGAGGGGCCCGATATAAAGAAAGGCATGGAGAGTGTTAAGTTTCCTAATTGATTTATAATAAATGAGATTAGTAAATGATTTAACTATATAACGTCAAAAACATGCTTCGGTTGTCTCCTTCTGTCTGTATATGATATAGAATCGTAATACGTTCACTATCATGTGTCGACGCTTAAGTGTTAGTTTATAGAAGTTTATTCTAGCCTAGATAACACTTCCATTGTTCAAGATCATTGATTAATATCCTTTTTAATAGAGTTCCAATTAGAATAAGAATCGTCGAATTAAGCTTTTATTGGGTTGGGCTGTGCCCAAAACGAGTGTGGATTTGATTTGATTGGACTGTACTGTGGACGTCCACCCATATATTATTACAATGATTTGAATATCTTCTTTAGAAAAATAATAAATAAATAAAATAACCACCTGAGCTGAAGCAAGCAAAGCAAGTACGAGACGTTGGAGAGGCAAAGGCACAATTCAGTATGGATCATCCTTCTTTCTCATCGCTTCTAGAGAAAACTCGAGTTCCCCAACCATCTCTCCAAAAGCTCGCCGTAATTGCGATCTTTGACAAGTTTTTAGCTCACCCGTCGGATGCCGGACGCCAGGCTATCAGCCGCTGCCTGCGCTCCACGTCATCGCCGGCAGTAGTTGAGCAGTCAACGCGCGGGCTGTGTCTTCTCGTAAAGGACGCCAAGCTGGATATATCCGTTGGCTTCTTGGAGCTGCAATCTGCGCTAGAAGATTGTTCGGACCCGCAACTTACGGGTCTTTACGTTAAATCGATTGGGTTTCTATGCAGGATTGGGTTTACAGAGAAGAGATTCGAAACCTCATCCCAAAATCACCCCTTCGTAAGAGTAAGCTACCATTCCCAAGACTCCTCTTTATCGCCCATGAACTTGTAGCGGATAGATTTTACACCATGTGTGATATTCGTGAAGTATGTCAAGTCGCCTTGACTAATGTGGGTCACCGAAATGTGTTATCATTCAGATGAAAGGATGGACTCGTCATTTTAGACGTTCGGGATGTGAATTATAATATATTTCGCTTCCATTTTTCGTCTAAATTTCATTGTTGATTATTACGACCAAAATTCATCCTTTGTCCTATTAGGAGTGTATATAAAACATGAAATTCATACTGGGTTTCAGATACTTTCTTGCGGGACTAAAGTGGAAGACGAGCTTGTGAAGCAAATAATCCTTTTCATTGTGAAGTGTAAGCATCTTGGAATGGAGGCTGTATGTGAATACTTGAGGCCCTTCTTGAATTATTCATTTGTTACAAGCTATAGTTCGAGTTCTAGTTTCACATTTACGAAGAACATAATATTTGCAATGGTTGGATTTTGCTGCTCTTCACCAATAGAGGCCATTTCGCTGATAAAGTTACTGACAAGGACTCTGAAATATCTCCCTTGTACGAATGCTAAAGTGAGTATGAAAAGCTCGACACTTTACTCTTTTTTTTTTTTTATCATTTGTTTGGCAGTCCGTGACTTGTCTTCAAGATTATCTTTGGAAAGTTGTAGCTGGTCTACTGCGATCAGCTATATGAAGTCACTCTTGCTGCTTTGACCCTATCTGCAGGAAGTTACAAGTGTCTTGTACATTGTTGAATGCTTGGTGGATGCATATGTGGTGGTTTTGAGGCACTTGGTTGGCATGGGATTGGTATGTCCATATTTATATGTTATTTTGGCTCGTATTCCTAAATCGTAGTGCACTGTTCCTTGCATTAGTTACAATTCTCGTTACTCATTTGATTGTTGGTGTCGCCGAACTCGTGACATTGCTTTCTCGCTGTCATCAGCTTGTTAATGAAGCACAGTTGTGTGGCATAACGCTGGTGGAAGCTATTTTATCACAACATCGAGACTTTCGCCAGTGTTCTGCTGGAGTTGACAAAACCATAGGTGTTTCAAGGTGCTTGCTTTCTATTCAGAAGGAACTCGGTCTTAGTTATAAGACTGAGCTTTCTTCAGTGCTGTTATCGTTGTTCTCAATTCTCCTACAGTCAGAGCTTGAGCACGATCATTTTGCCATTATGAAAGTTGTTCTATTACTCTTGACATGGAAAAGCGAAAATGGTAATTCGGTTTCTGCATTAGTTATCTAGGTTAATGCCCCGTTCACGGTCGTGGTGAATACGTTCTTCAACATTTTTTTGTCTTCCTACTAGATTATGCCCATCATCAGCTAAAAGCTTTGCTTCCCTGTCTTTAGACACAACAATAGTTTTTACGATAAAATGAATGTTACAGTAGCCTTATAGTCGTAGTTTTGATCTTATTGGGGAAGGTTTAGTTCAAATGTTTCTCCTGTGAATTGCTTATGGCAAATTTACCTGCGTTTGCAGCAAATCATGCTACCTCAAGTGAGCTGGATGAAGCAGTTTTGTTCATCTTTCCTGCACTTGCACTTGTTTCATCTCCATCACGATCTGTTAAGAAAATCGCCGTCGACATTCTATCTGTTTTAGGAAACATTGCAATCTCTTTACTGATTGCTCCTACGGATAAACAATTGGTGGATGAGAATTGCCTCTCAGTAACTACTTCTGGTCAGATTGCTTTTAGATTCTTGAGGAATCTGTGGTTTGAGGTATTATGTAATTTACTTGGATGGAAAAAGTAAATTTGCCTTCTGTTTGCCTGTCTGAGCTGTCACCTTTTCATTAGTTGAACCTGATATATACCATGTTCGTTCATTTTGAAGTTTCTAAAATTTTTCTTTGAAAATATCTGCAATCATAGCTGAAATTGAATTTTTCTGTTATCAGTGGTTTCATACTTAATCATATCCCCATCACCTTCTGTTCTTTTGTTGAAACCATGTGCCACTAGCTTCAATTCCATGTTTGATGTGTATTCTTTTCACCATAAAGAGATTAGCTTTCTTACCATGTAGTTATGGCGATAACATATTATTAGCACCGTAATTATCAATAGACTTTCCTCCATATGGAATAATCGGTCGATATTATTGTCAGGATTTTAACATTAGAACTTTGCTGTCCGTTCCCGTCATTTGCAGGATGAACCCTCATTTCTTGGTAGTTGCTACGTTAATTCAGTTTTTACAACCAAAGTCAGTGTTGATGATGGGTACAGTGGCCTAAGAACTTGGACTTCATCCATAAAGGACTACTGTTCAATGTCTGTTGCAAATCATAATTCTTTTGTCCCTCTAGGTCAGTCTGATGAATTATTTTTGACTGGTTAATTAGTTCCCTATATTTTTTATGTGGAGCCACTGGTTATGAAACTTCATGTTGCTAAGTCATTTCTTTGATCTATTCTTAGTAGAAATGCCAACAATACTTTGTTCGTTTGGTAGCATACTCCTTTTGCACCAAAAGAGAATTCATGCTGCCGACTTGTTGGGTTCTGGAATTAGTGTTGAACCAAAACTTGGTGTGCCTATGTTGCTAATTGTTCTATTCTACAACCATTTATTCTCAGCACACAAAGCTAATGGCATCGATGATATGATGGTGAGTGTTAGATAATGCCTTTAATCGGAAACTTGGAGAACATACCCTCATCTTGACGAACAAGGTTACGTTTCTATTTGTTTTGGGTTTTAACTCTCGTTATTTTCAATCTCTGGTGCAGCTTAAACTATTGGATTTGCTTCCCCCACTGGTTTCACACCCTGCTATGATTCCACTGGTACTTCAGTTTCTTCAGCCTATGCTTCTCAAGGATATGAATCCGTATGTTATCTACTGTACCTGTTTTGTGTTTCTGTTAATCTGTTTGAATCGCTGTGTATAATATTGGGGTTTGAGGTATTGCTTAACCTGTTTATCTTATGTGTATAATTCACTCGAATTTAAAATAACAAATTTAATATTTTCTACGCGCTTTTTCATTTAGCCTAATATTTCATTTTCTTATATACCTGGTCAGACTTTTTTTTTTTTGTGTATTTCCAGTGTCATCAAAGCTACTGCCATACGCTGCATGTGCAGGACTTGGGAGATGAGTGATCGTGTTTTTGGATACTTGCAGGCAAGATAATTTATTATTACTTCTTTTATAAGATTTATATTTGCTTGTCAATGACCCTTGCTGTATGTACTTGAAACAATGTATTAATAGTTATATTAAATTGTTGAACTTAACCTCTCTTGAATTGTTGAATGGCAATAAAATAACTTTTCTTATTGGTTGGCCTATAGAGAATCTTGCATCCAGGAGCATTAGCACAGGATGCATCTGATAAACACATTTATATCAGTGTAGCTGCTTCTGTTCTCGATGTTTGCAAAAGAAATCCCGACAGGGGTGTGGACATTATTTTGTCTGTGGAGGTAAGTTCAACCTGTATCTCGTGATATTTCATTTTCTTGTGGTATGCACTTCGGCACTTCCTCAATAACTTTGTTTTAATCCATAGGCTTGTATCGAACACCATGATCCTTTGGTTCAGTCACTTGGATTACAAAGTCTTGGCCATTTATGTGAAGCTGATGTAATTGGTATTGTACTAAGTTGGTTGGCTTTTCTTTACCTACTAAGTAATGACTTATTCGAATTTCAGCATCTATTTAACAAGTCAGATTGAAGATGTGAAATAGTCTATGATTGTCATTACTCCTTACAAATATGCTGCGGTTGATTGTTATTTTGTGGTTGGTTTGTCTAATTGTGTTCTCTGTCCAGATTTTTATACTGCCTGGAGTGTGATTGGAAACCATACATGGAACTATTCTGAAGATGCTGTTGTTTCTTATGGGTATTGCCCTTGCCATACTATACTTATTTGTAAGAGAACTATAGTTCTATGCCGTCTAAGTTCCTGCAAATATTAGTTTACTGACGGAATTTGTAGATTCCTAAAGGCCAGAAATTACCCTTGTTTCTGCAGGCTCGAGTAAGGCCTTCTCTAGTTCCTCGTATATATCATATCCACATGCTGCAAGTCTTTGTCTATGTCTTGTTGCTTCAGTTATCCGCTTAAACAGAAAAAATGTTTGAGACCAAGTACAAAAGAAAGAATGTCACTGTGGTTTATTAGCATCTGAGGGAAAAACGCGGACACTATTTATAGGGTTATAACTAGATCGATGTGTTATGTGTTATTTTCTCTAACAAGTTGAGTTTTATTTTGCTACCTCAGTCACTTTTTGTTCTCTTATCTCTTTTTTGGTTAATTTTTCGACGTGAAAAATTAAGTCCATCCATCCTTTTCAATTTTCATGCCATTGCAAACTTTTTATACTCTCGTTTCACACCTTTACATCATTCTGCAAGATTTAATTCTTTATCCTGCTTGCTAGGCTATCTCTTTTTTTGAGATGGGGGGCAATGGATGCTGAAGCATACCCTGAAGCGGCTACTAATGTTGTGACCATATTATGGTATATTGCGGCCACACGTGGAGAAGTTTATCGTGGTTCTTTGTGGCAAAGAGCTCGTGATGCCGCTATCGCAGCACTATCACAATATGATGTAGGCTCAATGGTTTCATGCGTTATGTCTTGTCATTAACAATCTATTTAAATATTTAAAGTTGCCATTACATCTTTTTTCATAGTATTACTCGCTCTTATAGCATATCATTTCTTTATAGGTGGCGCATATTCAGGGAAGTATACCAGATTTCAGTTCTAGGAACATGGAGTGTCTCATGTCTCATGCTAGTCACCATATGATTTCGCATTTTGAAGACTTTGAAGTCCGAATTATAAACTATGAGCACATGTTAGGAAAATCTGTCTATTGTGTTATTGAAAACATGCTGAAAATCATAATTGATAATCTTTTGATGCGTTTTTGTAGGACGAGACGAAGATTTGCGAAACAGAAAGGTGTCTCTGTAAGCAAGACTGTTAAATTGTTGGAAATTGTCCCAGAGTCTATCTTTAGTTCAGGTATGAACCACGCTGGTTTACGGGCAATATCATAGGTTTCAATAGAGAATCACCTTTTTATCCGGTTTGTGCAGGAAACAGTCAGAGGATTAAAAACTTACCTGGTGCAGCTCTACTCTGCCTTCCTTCTGATAAAGATATCAAGGATCAACATCACCTAAAAGTGAGATGACCTATAATCTTTATTCCTGCTGTCTTTTTGGAGCTTCAGGACCTTTAGATTTCTCCTGCGAACATTGCAGGACGTTCATAACACATATGAGTATGCAACCTTGATGATATCTGGCTCGCTACAGCTCTCAAGGAATATTTTACTTGCCCTGATCTCTTTGGAATCCTGGAAAGTTTTTATGAGAAGATGGATGAAGTCTTGCGTCCTAATTTTTGTAGCAAAGGAGAGTCGGAACAAGTTGGACAATAATCACCTGAAAGCTGCTAATGATATTCTACAGGTTTTGTTGTTCTCCTAGCCTTGGCATGATATACCTCAGTATCAGTGACATTCTTTTGAATTATTGGATTCCTATCATTATATCCAGATTTTGATGAAGTTAGCGGAATCAGCAGTTCCACGATTGGCTGAGAATACTGCCCTCGCCATTGGAGCGCTCTGCCTTGTAAAAGTTTTTAGACTTTCTCTTGCACACAACTTTAGTATTTTAGATGTTCTATTACTTGTACGTATTTCCCTTGCAAGAGAGGTAGTAGCATAACGTTGCTATATATTTGAAATTGTTTCTTGGCCTGGGTTCCTCATAATATTGGTGCTATTGATTGAATTACAGCATTGTTTGTACCCCGTAATTGCCTCCAGCATATTAAATTATTCTCTACATATAGTGAAATTTTTTGATTGAAAGAAATGTTAAAAATGTTGGAGTTCCGTCCGCTCTTCCCTATTATCGGTTACGGTAAGCAAAATCAGAGTTCATGTGAAGGTAATATGAGCTATTGCTTGGGACGTAAAGTAAAGGAGGAAGATGGTGTGGTTATTTTATCCCGAAGTCCATTAAAATTCTTGTTATTAAAAATTCCTTTTCTTTTTTCCAGAAGTCCATTATACTACTACACGTCTTTCATATTGCTCCATTCTGTTGCATTATGCAGGTTGTAGCTTCTTCAGCAGACACGGTTAAGTCAATGGCTTCAAAGTTCTTGCTAAATTGGGTGTATCAGTATGAGCATGAATATCGGCAGTGGTCAGCGGCCATTTCTCTTGGATTGATCTCAAGTTGCTTGCACATGACCGATCATAAGCAGAAATTCAATATTATTAATACTCTTCTTGAGGTATGGGATTGTATGTTTCATATTGGAGTTGAAACTGGCTGATGCTTTACCTACAAAGTGTTGCATCGCTGGATAATCTACTGATTGACTGTTACAACTTGCAAAATTGTACGAGTCACCTTTATGCATCGCACGAACTACATAAGATGTATATATGTTTGTGGAAGATGATATTAGTTTTTCTGATATGTTGCATAGCGTAGCTTGTTGACAAGTTATGTGCTGCCATAACAAATCATGTTAAGTTCACGATTTACAGGTGGCATCCGTTAGCAAGAGCAACCTTGTAAAAGGAGCATGTGCTATTGGACTGGGTTACTCTTGCCACGATCTTCTAACTAGAGTCAATCCCGATGCTAATGAGAGAGATTCATTAAAAATGCAGGAAGATGAGCTTTTACGAAAGATAGTCAGGACTTTAGTTGAGATGATATACCAGTCCACTGGAGCACCTGGTATTCTAGACAAGTTAGATGCATATTTTCCTTCAGAACATGTTAATTCTGGCTCTAAAAAATTTGTCGAGCAACAGAGGAAGCACATTGATGGACTGGACGAGGATACATGGGGTGTCGCTGGGCCTATAATTGGCTTAGGGAACTCTCTCGAGGCAATATATAGAGCAGGGGATCATGGTGCAGTTCATTATTTGAAATCGTTGCTTATGTCATGGATTCTTGCTAAGCCAACCACAGAACCTCTGACTAGAGAAAGATGTCGGCAAATGATGTCTCTCGGAGCATGTTTGGCAATACCAACTCTAGCATCTTTCTGCCAGAAGGTAGAACTGATCGAGAATATTGAGTTGGACTGCATCATTAGTGACTATGCCGATCTGATATCCCATCTGTTGTCTGTCGAAAGATCTGATTCCTTCTATCAGAGCTTTCTGATGGCTTCTTGTGCTGGAGCTGGAAGCATACTTTCTGTTGTGTTGAATGCACGGCTGCACTCCTTAGACGTCAATGAAGTCAAAAGATTGCTGGAGTTATTCAGAGGAGCTTACACAACTCCTCATCCACCTTTGATCCATCTAGGAGGAATGCTTGGAGTTGTAAATGCCATGGGTGCTGGTGCCGGGATGCTGAGTCGGTCCCTATTTACACCAACGTTCTATAGCAAGTTCGATCAAAAGGTTGGCAACATCGATTTTACTTGAATGTTCCTGTTCGCGCTTATGAAGAAGTTATGTTTCCTTTCTTGATATGATATATGGGTCCGCTGTTAAAATAATCACCATTGTTTTTCTGCTGTCTGACTGCTATTGGTGAAAGTTACAGATTGTTGACTTTTGTTAAACGGGTAATGAAAAAAGATACTCTGGTGGTTTTCCTTTAAACAAGGATAGTTTTTTTTTTTCATTGTCACTTCTCTTTGGCCACAACCATGTTACCCATACTAAGTGTATGAATTAATGGAGAATTTTAAGTTCAAACTTTCATAAGAGTGTGTGATCGAACTGATATGTAATGTTTCTGTTTATACATTGCGTGATCCATTTCTCCTTTTATCTGAACTGAAGCTTCCTTCTGTTCGGCAGGAATCTTCACGTTTGTTAGGTCCTATTCTGTCAAATCATGCAATGGAGGCTGAGGCGAAATCCTTCATTCAAGAGATATTTCTTATGGCACAAAATTCTGATGATCCTCAGCTACAACACTATGCAGCATGGACAATTTCATTACTAAGACATTTCGTACTTAGTGGAGAATACGGTAGCGAGAAGACTTTGATGGATGATGATAATGCAGGGACTCATATGTCTTTGTCCCAGGGAATTGCGGAAGATAGTTTAGTCATGAAGCTCTCTATGTGGCTTACGCAGATGAATCTCGCTGAGGTAGGTGTTACCTTGACTCATTCATTTGTGGTAACTTCGAGAATGATGTTACCCTAGTTTGAATTTGTTGTTTCCAAGTTGGTATTCGTGAAACAAAGACCAATTCCCCTTTCGTATTATTCTTTTACATCGTTCCTAATAATTGAAAAGCCTAATTTCCATTTCTTTGATCAGCTTTAAATATTCTTCTCTAACTCAAGGCTTTTCTTTTGGGCTTTTTGAATTTCAGATTGATGCCAATATTTCAAAGGCAATTTTCATTGTTCGGTGTCTGTCACGTGCTCCAAGACTCCCGGTATTTGATTGGGGAGCATTAGTCAGACGATGCATGAAATATGATCAGGTTGCAAAAACACTCTCCCAAGATATAGACTTTAGAAACGATACACTGAGGAAGGAATGCTTCATATTCTCTTTAGCCCATGCAAACCAGTTCAACTCTCTTCTTGGTTTCCTCGATGAGTTATCTGACCTCTCCAGGTTCAAGACACTTGAGTTGACTCTCCAATCAGTTATGCTTTTGCACCTTGGGGACCTCTCTAAAATATTCTCGAAGGCTAGAGTTGCAAAGCTTTTTGATGACGTGGCTAGCTTCTTCAATTGGTCCATTTGCTCTGATCAGTACAGTAAGGAGAAAAGAAGCTCGTTACGTGTTTCATGCTGGAAAGGCTTGAGCATGTGTCTGCATGAATCATCGCATGAGGTTTCGGGTTATTCATATAACATGGAGCGATGCATGGAAGTTATGTTTGCAATGTTGCCTTGTGCAACAAAATCATGTCTGGGGGATTCCAACAGGGAATGGGATGAAGCAATCACATGTCTTAGCAAGGCTAGGTGGGGGTGGTTATCGGGGCTTCTACAGGTACCGTTTCAATATTTCGTTATGTTCTTGGTTTTACATTTTAAAATAATATGCATTGAGAGTAAGTCTGATAATGAGATGCATCGTATTGTTCTGGATCCTATTCGAATCTATTGAATACTTTGTTAGTTTTGCTCTGCAGATTTTGGATGCAGATTTCAAAGAGGAAAATCTAGTTGTTGCACATTTGTCGAAGGTTAAAGCAAAGGCTGCACTAGTTCGAGTATCTTCTATCCCGTTGTCAGAGCTCGGAAAACTGAAAGCCTATTTCCTGGATATGAATTCCGAGTGTAAGTTTTACCAATATTACTAAATTATGGTGTAGGGTCCAACCCTACCCATGTCAGCGCGGTCAAACTATAATGACTCGATTTTCATTGTTGCGATAGTTATCTGGAACATTCTAGTAGACGTCGCTATCACGCTGCAACATAGTATTGAAGATGTTAGAAGGCAATGGCTTGTTGATGCAACAGAGATTCTCTGCGTGTCACGCTACCCTTCAACGGTATGAACCAAAGATTTCTATTTCAGTGTTGGCCTACTTCAGTTTACTTCAAAAGTATCAGCCATATGCATTACTAGCTATATCAATGATGACTCAAGTCGCCGGACATATGATGCTGTTTCCTGATCCATTATAATAATTCTCAGGTCATACGATTTATCGGTCTATTATGTGGCATAAACTGCAAATATATGCCTATTTTGGTTGCCAATAAATACATGGTGTTGAATGACCTCCCTGTGGCTCTATCTTCCCTCCTTTTGGGCACTGAGTGGGAGATAATCGCGGAATCTGTGGCATCATATCTTTGCAAAGCAACACAACGATTATATGACTGGGCCAAGAACGTCGGCGGTGACCATTATCATCCATATTCGCAGCCAATTGACGAAAGTGAGAATGAGATTGGGGGATATTTGTTGCAAGTGATACACTGTGCATGCGTATCTCTCAAAGCATTTCTTCCCCTTGAGAAACAGCTTAGTCTTGCAAGCATGAACATCACATAGCTGCTTGCTTGTTAGTTCACCGTGTCCATCATCAAGTAAGGATCTGTTCTTCAATTGTGATGAAAATGACGAAGTGTAACTTTATTGTATGTAAACCAATTTCACATTTAAGCAAAGCCGTCGCACGCACCTACACTACAAGAAGGTTTCTTGCATTGCATTATCGAGTCAAGTCAAATTCAACAAAAAACTAACAGAGAAAACATGCAGGATTTCCATCTACGCAGTCTATCCGCAAAAACAAACTTTCAAGTACGTTATCAGTTGCTGAAGATGTATATCTATAAGAAACACAATGCAACACAAGGTTGCTCCTATCTCAGAAGCTAACAGTCTTAAAGGTTCCAGATTAGGCTTTACACTTCCCAAACACCGAACACAGAAAACAAAAGATGATTTATCAGTTTACCTCAACACAGAACTCAATCATGAGCTTGGAGAATGCTGTTTTTCAAAAGATGAACATGCTGAAGCAGATTTAGGATCTCTATTCTGTTCAAGAGATTCATCATCACCCTCATTCATCGGATGCCCGGGCTCTCCACATTCTGAGGCAATAGATTCCGGGACTTCGGTAGTGGAAGTTGACTCAACATTTTCATTGCCCGCAACACAAGGTATTGTTTTAGGAGCACATAATGAATTCCCCGAAGCAATATGACCTTCCTTAGCTGCATTATTAGATGGTATTAGCCACTTAAACTGCATCGTGTGGCCCTGCCAGCTTTTACCGTGCAAGAAAGCTTTCTCAGCAGTGCGTCTTCTAGTAAAATACACACAAGCAGAAACATCAAGGGATTGCAGTGAACCATCATTGTTCTCTTGATGCTTGGGCTCATCAAGTTCTACTGAAGAAAGATCTCCAAAAGTAGAGAAGTGATCTTTTAAAGCAGCAACCTATGAAACATTTGTAGTCATTTGCATTAAAAAGATAACAGGTTTTAAAAGGGAAATTCTAAAACCAGTGTTCATTGACACTACAAAAAGTATGATGAAGGAAAAAAACGTAAATTTAGAACAGAGAGACCAGAAAGTACATTTGCAATGCCAGCAGGAAGTGGCGGTCCAACTTTGAAAGCTGTGGGCCGATTGTCCAGTTTAAATCTGTTTGTTCCAATTGGAGCCCAAGGAGAAGGCAAGGGTCGAGTAGGCCTCACAGGTTCTTGTGCAGATGCCGTTGGATTAGAGGTGGGCGTATGGGCCACAACCTTCGGTCCAGTGGAGATGGTGCTTGCAGTTTTTGTAAAGTTCCTCGGTGAATTTTTTGCAGTTTCGGGTTTCCCGTGAACCAGAGGTATTTGAATTTTAAGTGTTTTAGGAGATTCGGATAGTGGAACATCACTGGAACCTGCAGCCTGAAAAAACGTCGAAAAATTAAGATATCATAGACGTATCAACAAGAGCAGGCAAAAGCATGTTTTGTTCCAACTGTACCACTAACAGGAAGCGAAAGTGCACAAGATCGATTCATTATCAGCTATAAGTATAACAGAAATCTCCATAATAAGAAATTAGGATTACTTTTTTTTGGAGCTTGTCTAACTGTTGCCTAAATTCACTTCGTTTCTGTTCGAGTATCTCTTGTTTCTTTCGAAGCTCTTCCTTCAAAATCCCTAAGCTATCCAATTTCTTTTGTTGAGGAGGTGGACAACTACTAGCAATAGTGGGCTTGGAATGATCACGAACAAAGTCTTGAATACCAGAAGCATGGGCATTACCATCTTTGTCAGTAGCAGAATTAGAAATTTCTCTCCTTTTATCAAGAGAAAGGCCAGCGGCGAGTGCCACTCCATGAGGAGTAATTGGCACAGTATTGCTGCCACTTATAGTAGCATCAGGCATGTTATCTCGGTTGGCCCAAAGAAGCTTGATAAATCGGTTGCCCATTACTGCATCAGGTGCCTTCAGTGCTGCTTCTGCTTCTTGTCTTTTGGAAAATTGAACAAAAGCTCGTTCACTTTGCATGGGAATATGAATGCTTATAACTTCACCAAATTTCTTAAAATGCAAAAGTAGAGCTTCCCTTTTGTTGTCTTTAAGAGGTATTCCACTAACAAATAAAGTACGCTGTGCCTTTTGAGATGGCTTCCAAATATTGTGAACCGAACTGCCGTGATGCTTGAAAGATGAACCTTTTGCTGGTGGTTTATTGTCAGCAGCATTTGCCCACTTTCCTTCATGGGGACCATCTGTAAGATCTGTGTTTAACTCCTCCTCTTTCTTTATGCCCCTTTCAAAGGTAGAGGATGTTGCAACAGAATGATTTGTTTCCTCGGCTCCTGTTCTAGGATTGGTACCACCTAGTCTACCCCAAGAAGGCAAGCTCTGAGATCCTCTAGTGCTTGATATTCTCAAAGAGTGCTCATCGCCGAATCCCTTTAAAGATTCAATGTTATTAGAAGGGTTCCTATTAAGAAAAGACCCTGTTTTGTCAATATTTGACTGATTAAAAGCTGGTGCAGGATTATCATTAGTCCATAAAGGTTGGTCTGGATCATAAACGTCCGATGCCTCATAACGGCCACTATTCAGACCCAATCCATCAATACTCCCCAATATACTAGATGCACCACTTGTTACAGGCAAAGATCCTTGTCCCGATGGACCCAGAAGTTGTGACCCAGAAAGTGAACCAGGAAGATTGAATTGGGAAAGGCTCTGTAGTTTCAGACAAACAGAACGAAAATTCAGCACACAATAGATTGTTCAAATAAATCCTACTCTTTGCCTACCAAATTTCTGAGAACAGTCATTTATCATTAACATTATAAAGAACTTATACTTGGATTAGTTCATGTCTATCTGTCAAGCTGTAGAAATGGCAACAATCTGACATTCAGAATGAAACAAACTGATTTACAGTGGTTAAATTTCTGGACATGATTAAAGCTCATGATTAAAGTCATATATGGATTTATTTGCTTCCTATAATCAACTGGTTTTTACAACAGTCATATGCAATGCGAGATAACTGTCTCACAATGAGGCATGCAAGTATCTAAATAAAATCAAGTAATCAAGCAAGTGTATCTGATTGATTCAAATGCATTAATGAATAAACCATAAAAGAAGGATTAGTCAAACCTGAACGTCATCAACAACAATACGATTAAAACCATGTTCCAAAGGACACATGTCTCCTCTTAAGCAAAAACCACGCTCCTCGAAATCTGGACAACGTTGCCGTGGCATCCTGATGTTCAATGGTGAACCAATAGCAGGACTTAGGGCTCCTGGTAAACCTAGGGGGTGAATTGTGTCTATCCCACTGCTTGGAATTCCACGATATAATCCAAACCCATTCCATGGTATATTGGGTAAATTTGATACATTAGGGAGACCTATTCTCGTAAGCACACCTGAAGGAACATATCCAGGTTGTATGACTTGAGATGCAGCATCAACCATGCCGTGAGTGTCCCAGGAAACAGAATCTCTTCCCCTGCCCCTAGCAGGGCCAGTTTCACCAGACATTTGGTTCACCCTCATTCTTTGGTTCCAATCTGAGGAAGCTTTAGAAAATGGGGCCTGGTTTGGATTTCTCTTTTCATGCCTCAAGGACAAGTCCCTCTCCATATTGCCATTATGATTTTTCCAGGCGACACCAGATTGGGGATCGCCTTCTCTAAAAGAGTACCCATTTTCAAATGGCCTATTTCTTTTCCTGAACGTTCTTGCTGAACCTTGATTTGAAGAATCCCCTTCTATAGATTGAGAATTTCCCTCTCTCCTACGATGCTTATGGTTCCGATCATCATCCTCATCTTCACCTTCACTAATTCCTGTTTCCTCAGGTTCCTCAGTGACATCAGAAGATAAAGGACCACGCTTTCGAGAAGAGACCTTCATCTCCACGAGAAGCTAAGGAAGAAAGGGGATTGCTGTTGTTTTTGGAAAAATTATCCCTCCGGCATAAATGATATCAGAGTGAGCTGCAATTCCAACGACAAGAGGTCAACAGCCTGAAGTGGAAATTGTATTAACAACGTAAAGGTAAATATATCAAACAAAAGATTGTGGGCCAAACCAACGATTTAACGGAAAAAGGAAAAAGGAACAAACTGACGTTACGTTTGGAAACAGTTAAAACACGATCATAATTTGAATCTCGCGGGAAATCAGACCACGAATTTCTTAAAATCAGATTACGGTTTTTTTTTTTCTCTTTTTTTGGCAGATCTACAGGAAAGAGAATGCGGCCCAATCAACACATTCAAAACATAGCATAAAAATATGCAGCAGAACTTCCAGCCCTTGGGAAGAAGTTCTTAGAGGATCGGCAAATACTATCTTAATTCAATATTTTCTCAAATCTCTCAATTTGCATGCAAATGTTTATTCTACAATGTAAAATGTACATGATATGACTTGAGAAAGATAAATCAAGTAGATAAACCCGTCTTGCTGCCTCATGATAAAACAATCTAAACCAACAGATTTGTAAATATATACAACTGAAAAGAAGCCTGCTAAATCCCTGAGAGTTTCAGCAGACCCCTAAATTTGTCTATCATCTTTGTTTCAACCTATGAATCACCAGTTACCTTCACAACACTTCACATTCACATTTCACAAACCTCACATGGGAAACATTTGCGGAAAAATCACTTCCAATAAGAGGAAGCAAATAACCAGAACGCAAAAAAAAAAAAAACAAATAAGAAACACTTTATTTTTGCAGCTGAAAAAAAAAAAAAACAGCCATGAGTAAAGGCTGCATAAAAACATTCAATTCGCATATATAAATCGAAATTAGACCAAAGTGAAGCTGAGAATGGGAGGTAGCGAAGACGAACCTGAAGAAATGATGGTTCGATTAGGGTTTTGATTATTTGGGTTTGCAAAATAGACAGTACGCCTCTGAATTTTCGATCAGAAAAATCCAGCTTGATTTTCCTCTCTATCTAATCCTCCCTCCTTCTCAATTGGTCTCTGTATGTCCTCTCAGGTGTGAGCAGCTTCTCTCTCTCTCTATATATATATGTCCCTTCAGCCAGTTCCATTTTTTGTCTAAAAGAAATTTATCATGAAGCCCCTCTACTCTACACGAACTTTCAGATGAGGACTCCAACTTTTGCCTATAAGTATGATGAGCTCCGCAGCATTGCAGGCCCTATATTCTCAAGTATTCGCAGATTGCTCCTCTATTTCAGACTTAGCTTACTTTACTGTATTGCAGTTTGGTTTTGGAACAAATGTCACAAATTACAACAAACATAACATGACGTAGACTTACATATCTGATAACTACGAATTAACTTGCTTGGCTGGTTGTTTTCATTGTAATCATAGGTTGCTGCTTTTGTTACTAATTCATTCTTGCAATTTTTTTTATTTATCTACAAAAATCTGTCTTGATTACCATTAAATTAAATGGGCAAATGGCCCAATATTGAGTAGGGAAAGTAAGGACCCAAAGAATGGTCCGTCGAGCCCAAATAACGGCCGTCGCCAAAAGGGACATGAACATATCCTGACCGTCCATTCATTTAAGAAATCTACGATCTGAAGAGCGAGGAGCTAAGACTAGACGAGGACTAATGGACTATTCCTCTCCAGAATCTTTCTTTTTCATCGGCTTGTTTGCACAGATTTGAAAGCTCGACAGTATTTCATCGGCTTCAAGGTATGATTACGACGTTTAAGGTCGATGCTTCCGTTAAATGACCTTTTCTTTACCCTCCTTTGTATGTTTTCTTTCTGAGCTCGATTGTTTCAAGTTAGAATTTTTTCTGAAGTCCAATAAAGCAGGCTTCGGTTCACTGCTTGGCGTCAGCTTCCCCCCTACTCTATCTTCGATTGCTTAAAAATTGCTGATATTTTGATAGGGTTGTGGATTTTACATATACTGAAGCCCTGTTGTTTGACTAGTCAGTTGTTATTAGGCTAATCTATACCTGCCATCTGATGACTTTTTAGTTTCCTAGAAGATCGTTACATTGTATCAACTCTTCTCAGTTTAGGATATGCATACTCCGATTTCATGTGTAGCCAGTTTCTCTGAATCCACCCACAAACTGGAGAACAAGATATCTTGATCAATTTCCTTTAAACGATTCTTCAATATGTGTTACTCTACTGTTAGACCTGAGTTTGCCTCGACTGAAATTTGAATTGCTTATTCTTCTGCAGAAGAAGGAATGGCTGCCCATGTAATTTACAAGGGTCCGAGTGTTGTCAAGGAGATCCTTATCGGCATTAGCCTGGGCCTCGTGGCTGGTGGGTTTTGGAAGATGCACCATTGGAACAACCAGCGAAGAACCAGGGAGTTTTACGATCTTCTTGAGAAAGGTGAAATATCCGTTGTTAGAGAAGATGAGTAACAACAGAGTCAGTCATCAATCAGCCTTCTGTAATTCCCATGAACATCTATTTTGTGTTGTGTGATCCTCCTTTGAATTTCACTCCCTAGCGAGTAATCAAATCAAATGTTTCTTTCTTTTTATTGAAACTTACACACTGGTAAGAGTTGTTATCAATGGCTGTATCATATTCTGTTCTGCATATACATCATGCATGTTGCCATAGTGGTTGTGGGATGTTGGCGATTCAATATTAATAATATTCTGGCACTTACTTACAGTCGATCAATGTCACTGTCCGAGTAGTGTCTCTGTAAATCTACACAAAAAGAAAACGCCAAGATAGAGATTCTACACCACAATATACTTGAGCCCTATCCTAACTCTTTCATTTCCTTCTAAAGATAAATTCCTGTAAGAACAGTTGTTTAACTCTTGAACTTATTTACATAACGCGAAATCATTCCAACAAAAAATGTGCATTAGTAGAAATATCATCTTGTATTGTTGAAATTTTCTACTGTTGCCTGTGATACTGCATTTGATTTCTGGGTCGACCTTCATAACTCTGAAAACTAGACGAGCCCGAGGAGTAGTTAGAAGGGCCAACTCCTGCCATCACATTGGATGTAGTCGAACTGTTGGCGCTGTAAGATGATCGAGTCGTATTAACCGACAAAGCAGCAGTGTTCAAGAACGGAGGTTGATTAGGCTCAGGGATGCCAAAGTTCTCTTCTGTAAGCATTCTTACAACGTAGGCCATCGATGGTCTGTGAGAAGGCGAAGCTTGTGTGCACAAAAGGCCGACTTTCAAAACCTTCGACGCTTCAATGGGTGGGAAATCACCCTTTAGGTTAGTATCTACTGATTCTGGTAACCTCTCCGTCTTGTAGAGCTTCCAGACCTGAAGCCCAATAATATTTTGTGATTGAGATTTGAGGATTTCGATTCATATTCATAAACCAAGAAATCGTGGAATGAAGAATTCACCGTTTGCAGAAGAGATCCTGAATCCTCGACGAAGGCATTGTTCCTCCTACTACATATGAGTTCAATAACCACCACGCCGAAACTGTAAACATCGGCCTTCTCCGTAAGCTGTCCTTTTACTAGATATTCGGGAGCCATATATCCTCTGCATTGTATTTACATGCAAAATTAATGCTGAACTTCAGAAAAAATAGTAGCTTTCATGTTTGAATTTTGTTTTATTTTTCCCCTTACAATGTGCCTGCGATCCCCGTGCTTAAATGGCTTTTGTCAGCTGCAAAACTTCGAGCTAGACCGAAATCTGCAATCTTGGGCTCGAGATTCTCGCCGAGCAGCACGTTGCTGCACTTAATGTCCCTGTGAATGATTCTTAACGGTAAACCTCCGTGTAAGAAGGCAATACCTTCAGCCATTCCAACAACAATATTGTACCGTTCTTTCCAGCTCAAAACATGAATCTTTTCGTTATCTGCAACGCAGAAAGAACACTATGGATAACAACCAACTCGACCTTAATCATTACTTGGGATGGGATCTCAACCACGATGAGCTATTCCAAAAAGAAAGAAAAAACTCACCAAAGAGATATTGTTCAAGGCTCAAGTTTGGGACAAATTCGTAAACAAGAAGGCTCTCGGGGCCTTCGATGCTACAACCCAGAAGCTTCACAAGATTCTTGTGCTCGACTCCGCTGATAAGGTTCACCTCATTGAAGAACTCATCTACCCATTGTCTGGTGCTAAAGAAGAGTCTCTTAACAGCCACAGTTTTTCCATCGGGTAAGATTCCTTTATAGACAGAGCCAGCTCCTCCTTGGCCGAGTTTTCTTGACGGGTCGAAGTAGTTGGTTGCCTTCTCCAAGGTTTCGTATTTGAAGTTCAGATTGGACTTGTTGTAAGAGTACGATATTTTCCCAAGATTAACACTTGCTGCATGTAATTAGCGTACAGAGCTTAGTTAACCTTTTTTTTTTATTACTTTTCAGTTACTTCAATCTTACAATAGCTTACCAAGTTTTCTTTTCCTCCGTCTAGCATAGATTAAGTAGCCCGCAAAGAGACATATCATGGTGAAGGCCACCACAGATAAAGAAATTGCCAGCGTTTTCCCCGTCCTAGATATCCCTGTAAGAATCAGACCATTAATATTTTTCATCTTACAAAAAACAAGTTGAATAGAAAAGTCCGATCAAGAGAATTAAAAAATGACAACTTGGGCAACAATTCAACTTTCTTAGCCATCATGCATTGAGAATCATAGCACAGCAAGAAACTAAAAGACAACATACCCAACAAAGCCAGCTTGCTTTACAAAACTAAACATTGGAAAAAATAAAAAAAAAAAAAGAGTAGAAACAACTGAAAAATTGAGAAATTTAAAAAGTAAAGAACTTAAACGATACTCTCATATTTAATACTCTAATTGAACCGGTATATTGATTATAGAATATTATCACGAATCTTTTTGTAATTATCATATATGTTACGATTGATTGGCTCACCTGTAGAAGATGCACCGCCGATCTCCGTCGTGTTATCAAAGAACTTAACCGTGGAATACCTCAGATAACAGCCGGCGTTCATAGCCCTCCCTTCTCTACTAGGCAGACACGTGTTCACTTCTCTACTCGCCTTCACCAAACACTCGCTGCACGCGCCGGCGCTCAAACTCTCCCAGCACTCGGCCAAAGCATAGACCCCTTCCCTCGCGCTCCCACCCGCCGCGTGTCCTCCGCGCGCCACCGCGCTCTCAGTCACGTCCTTAACAACTTGCTGCACTCGATTCTGAAATCCGACGCCGTCGCCGCCTCCGACGTCACTAACGCTGCTGTTGCAATTGACGGCGTCGAGCGACGCATCGATGCTCTCGTTGAAGAAGTCGTAGGAATCGTACCTGAGGAAACAACCGTCGAGGAAGATCCGGCCGGACGGCGACGGCAGGCACCTGGGGAGGCGCGTGCGGCTGGCGGCGTAGCACTGGAGGCAGTCGTCGGTGGAGAGGTCGTGGTGGCACTGGGTGAGGGTGAATATGGTGACGTTGTCGCTCTCGAGCGAAGATCGGCCGGAGAGGTTGGCGGCCACTTGCTGGGAGAGTTGCTGCATGTCGCGCGCGAAGAGAGGGACGAGGATGGTGGAGTTTGCGGGCGGGTCGGCGCTGCCGCAGAAAAACCCGGATTCGGATAGTCTCGGGTCGGGTCTCGAAGGTGGGAGGTTCGACAAGGCGATGACGATGATAAGGACCGTCACGGCGACGGAGAACGCGCTTGATGGTGGCATATTGTATGTAATAAATAATGGTATGATCTGAGCTGCCTTTGGTCTTATTTTCGATTGATGTATATAGAATTCGAAAAGATAAGAGCGATGAATGATTAATTAATTATATCATCAACTAATTAAAACTCACCCAATTGTATATTGGCGACTCTAATCTGAACAGCAGTATTACTTGGAAGTTTCGTGTTTGATTTGCCTCAAACATCACAAGGCTTCTGAATACATTGAATTGAATATAAGTTTCTATTTTTTTTTTTTTCCGCTTTTCAGTGTTTTCGGGCAAAAGATTGACTACTCTTCTTCTTTAGACCAAACTAAAGAATTTCCTTTTTCCATTTCTTGCATTGCAGGGGTGGGTCGGATCGAATGGTAGAAGATACTTGTATAATATTCAACGTTACGGAAACCTTCTAGAGAATGTAGCATTCTCCTTCCTCAATCTTTTATACAAACAAGTCCTACATAACCCACGAATTAGAAAGAAATTGCAGAATCACAAATATAACGATCGTATACTAACCAGATTCGAATAGGAGGACCTTACATTTTGTTCCATACAACCATTTTTCAGTTTAACCTTTTAAGTTAAATTAAATGCGGGCGAACACTGCTTTCAATTTCATGCATTCCCACGTGAAAAGACTTGCTGGTTTGAGCATACATCCAAAATTACATAACGTGGCCGTACATATATATATATATATATATATATATAAAGCTGAACATTCCGATTAATAAACACAGCATTGTACCCTAGAAAATTTAGTCAACAAGTATCGATTTGAATGATTGGAATTTATGATGGGTTCGTCAATGCAGCTTGTAATTTACTAACTTACAAAATTATTCCAAATCTCGGAGCTTGGTTGCAAAGAGCATTTCAAATCAAGTGGCTAGTCAACTAGTCTAGCTTTGACCATTATCAAAATAACAATTAAAATCCCACGGCAGCACAGCCTAAGCAAAAGTTTTCAAAATCACATCAAACGACATCGTTTCAAGGCTGGGTTCCCAAAAGTAAAACTCACCCATCCATCCATATGAAGTCACAGACAGGGATATAATATACATACTTAAGTGATAGGGATGGATCTATAATTACCTCATCCCAACCAAAAACTTCAGTAATGTCATCATCTTCATCCAATAGAAGATTCAGGCATAGAAGGAAAACTCCATTAACTGTAGAACCTCTCGGGGCTCCGAGATCTGCGGTTATTATAGTAGCTGCCACCACCACCACCGTAGCTTCCATAGTCATTATTTCCCGAACCCCATTGACGTCTCCCCCTACTTCCCATTCCACCACCATAACCCCGAGAAGCCACCTCCCTCAGTTCAGAAGGGACCGACTGATCGGCTCCTTCTAGAAGCTTCACGAGCTCAGAAGCATGCTTTCCATCTTGGTCCGAGAAGAAAGTGTAGGCCACGCCCGTCGCCCCTGCCCGCCCAGTCCTTCCAATCCTATGGACGTAGTCCTCGATTCCAGTTGGGAAGTCGTAGTTTATTACAACCCTGCAAGAGAAGAGGATAGAGCAACAATCAAACAAAATGGAAGGAAGTGACAAGAGCGTTCGATTATTGACTCACTTTATGTCTTTTACGTCCAGGCCACGAGCGGCCACATCAGTGGCCACTAACACAGGCGACCTCCCAGTTCGAAACTGATTCAGCACATAATCTCTCTCGCCCTGAGATTTGTCTCCATGAATAGCAGCGGCCCCAAATGGGCGTGTTAAGTTACCTGCAAGTTGGTCGCACATTTTCTTCGTGGAGCAGAAGATGATTATTTTTGAACCCGGTTCTTGAGATCTCAGTATTTGTTCCAGGCGCCTACGCTTGTCCATTGATGACAGAACTTCTACATGCTGCCAAAAATAGGATGAAGAATTACAAAATAAGAAGGCAAAGCCAGCGCTGCATAGTAAGATAGATAAGACTGCTCATGTGCTATGCTAACTACCTGGGTTATTGCTTTGTTTGCGACTAGTTCGTCTGTGTTTCCGATGTTGACCTGAACGGGGTTTGCCAGTAGATCAGCAGCGATTCTGCGCACCTCTTTTGGCCATGTGGCCGTGTACATAAGGGTCTGTCGAGAAGCCGTAGGCACCTCCTTAACAATCTTCCTTATCTGGGGTTCGAAGCCCATGTCAAGCATCCTATCAGCCTCATCCAACACCAAGTATGAAACCTGATTGAGACTAACTCTCTTCATCTCGAGTATATCATTCAAACGACCAGGAGTTGCAACCACAATATCCACACCCCTGTCTAGATCTCTCAACTGAGGACCTTTAGGTGCACCTCCATATAAACACTTCACGCAGAATTTAACAAGAAAAACAAGAGATCAGCACACCGTGAGAAATACAGTTGTCAGTTGAAAACTTCAGAATGTTCATATGGGAGTACCGTGCAAGATATGTTGGACGATTTTCCAAATTTGATAGCTTCATCTTGTATCTGATTTGCCAACTCTCTTGTTGGAGCTAGAACCAAGACTGTTGGGCCTAATCTTGGATTATTATGCCTTCGCTTCAGATGTATAAAACCAGGAATCAAGTAACCCAATGTCTTTCCAGAGCCTGTCTTCGCAATCGCCACAATATCCCGACCTTGAACAGCAACAGGCCAAGATTGTGCCTGTATTGGAGTGGGAGCTGAAAAACCAGCATACCTAACCTGTAAAACGAATATATGGTCCGCGAGTCCCATAAGCAGAGGTAAGGGCATTGAAATCCGAGCCGTTGCTTTAGAACTCATGCGGCAAGTGCCAAGAGACCGAGGAAAAAGAAGCATCATCCCACTATGAATCAATACTTGCCGAAGCAAGAGATAGGAGGATACCTCCTCTTACGGACCAAGGGAAAATTGCTAGCAACGAAGTCCTCAACAACTTGCAAGCACCACATAGGGGCAACATAGTGTACGATATTTGGCTCCTGCGGGAGCGAAATATCGCACCTTCCACAAAAAAAGTATGGAAATGGTTGAGCTTTAGATGGGAGATTGTAACTCCAATATTTTTGGAACATTAAAAGTTTGTAAAAGTTCACACACACACGATACAGTCCGTTATTGCTAAATAATTTCTGTACCTCCTTCAAGATTTCTGCGGGGAACCCAGTGGCTTCAAATGAGGTGAAAGGTTGAGGGACATTATTTCCCTGTTTTATTGAGGAACACGAAACAAGTGAAATTTCGAAATAGAATATCTTGCATATTAGAATTGCAGCATTAAGAAGAAAAAACTCAGCAGGAGATCCTTACAGTCACGGTGATTTCATGCTTTTGACAATATGAGTTGGCAGAAAAACCATTGTCTGATACTTTAGAAACATATGATCCATATCCAGTGTTGCTCTTCGCATACCCAACATTCTGTGAATAATCTGATTCTGATCTGCTTCTGGAAGTCTTTTAGAAGAAAAAATTAATCAAAAATCAAGCAAAGTATTCTCACTGGAAATTCACCCAATTTATTGACCCACCTGATAAACTCCAACTTCAGAAGCTGCAGTAGTAGAAGAGCGATTGCCAGCTTGACCAAATGTATAATCGTCATCATCTTTTTTGTTATTGAGTCCTTGTGAGAAATTCTCAGAAGTTTCTTGAGGTGGCACAGAGATTGAATCTGACGGGGCAACGGGTCTCTCATACTGGGTAGCGTTCGTCTCTCGATTCCAGAAGTAAAGATACCCAGTTTTAACATCAACGAGTCCCTTCCATGGCTTTGGGAGGGTTGGATCTTCAGGTGCATATCTTACACCGCCATCTGTTGCCGAAGAACCCATCAAGTTTCCCCTTTATATGCCGTGCTATCTGCAGTTAGATGCCAAGAGACAAATTGACAGAATAAACATTGAACTGTGCACTGGCTCCACACGTTCACAGCTAGTGAGCACGAAAGTAAAGCTGCTACAACAATGCACAACAAAGTCGATTTTAGCGACTGGAGCTATTAAAAGAAGAATGTCAGGAAGTTTGAAAGCCATAGAGTTTTACATATCCAAACAACACCAATAAAAAGGCCAACGCAAGGATACCTGTAAGAACAAACGCAAAGCAGAAGTCGATAGAAAAAGAGAAACTCACAAGACGTAAAGTATAACATGCAAAGACAAAAGCTCACAACAGAATCGGAAAATCTTAATAAATCATTGCTTAGGACAAAGCAGCACCCATTTATCAACCTCAAAAGACAGATCTATACTCAACTTCCATGAATCGTAACACCGTTTTGCCAGGATTAGGAAAAAATTACCCGTTCCGACGTCGTTTTGCACAGCTCGGAGAACGGAGAGAACCTCTTGGTTGGACTACCCCTCTCTATATCTCTCTCTCTCTCTCCTCTGCCTTCAAAATCTCCTCTCTTGTTTTTTTTCTCGGGCGTGGCGTGGTTAACAGATATCCAACCATGGTTAGTAATTGAATTTACACGTGCTGTATAGGCCCAATACTACATAAAATGGGCCGATTGATAGCCCAAGTGCACTTTGACCGTCCATGTATGGGTTTTAACTTGTAGAGTGAGACCAGCTAATTTATTATTCAGCGGTGGAGCAAATAATTATCACCTTTACTCTCTTATTTTCTGTAGCCACCATTAAGCATAACTAGATTACCCTGCACACACCCTACGTGTGTGAACAAAAAAAGAGAGCAGGTTATTTATTTTTAATTTTAAATAAATAAATTCTATTCTATTTTGTCAGAGCGTCAGTTTCTCTTGGTCTCCTTTTTTGCATAATCGTAACGTAAGTAAGAATTGCAATTAGATGAGAACGTGGTTATTTTATTCATTGTGAAAGTTTCTCTGTCCTAACGTGGGAGTTGCTAATCCATTATTTAGTATATAGCAGTTTCTTTAGATTTAAGTAACTACCCAATTGGTTCGATTTTTTGGCACAATTGCTACACCAAATTGAATCAAAATTAGACAGTTTTTAAGTGGTCCTGAGCATTAATAAAAGAGTATAGATGAATAAGCACTAGTCACAAGTCCACCGTCTCATTAAATATTTACTACATGTGTATATTGTTAATTAATTAAATAAAAATAAAGATGTTATCGATGATTGGTGGTGGGAGCTATGCTTATTTTTGGAAATCATGTGTGATGGCAAAAAGTTAAATTTAATGATGTTCTTGACGCGGCTTGCCTACATTACACTACACGTGTCGAAAGCCCAAATTCCTTACTTGTTGTTATACGACTGGTGCGCGTTGAGACACCTCGGCCACTTTTCGAAGAAGAAGCTTCTCATAGTCTCAATTACAGTTTTTCTTCTTTTTTTCTTCGAAACAATTAGTTCGTACGTCTATTAAGAAGTGTGAGAAGACATTAGGAAGAGAGGAGAAGGATGACGTTGCTTGTCATGTATTTTTTTTCATTTTTTATTTGATTTATATAGTCACATTGCCACCAACGACAAGACTATAAGCACGTCCAGCAAATAGGAGAACCCACCATAGATATATATGCATACCATTACCTTAATTACATTATTTAAACTTTTCCTAGTATAGTATTCTTTCCACGATACTATGTTCCACCATTGTCAAAATCTGCACAGCTGTACTCAGTTTACACACATACGTATTAATTAATGCTATATGTATATATTAAGAAAGCCACCCTGTCCGATATTTTCCATTTCATATCCCAATAAGTGAAAAAAAAATATACTTCCAACCTTTCTAGTGAATTGAATTAAATATGAAACTTCAATTGCATAATTTTTCTAATGTATGTAAACGTTGTGGATAGGATTATATGAGGGAGGGGAGGGGCAATGTTAGGAATCGGTCTTTGAGCACTTAATTCAATCATTAAGAGTGTAGACAAGAGATGATAGTCGAGTACAAGTGATTTTGTCCATTTCCTCTCTCTCTATCCTCGTTATGATTTTTGTGTGGATGTCAAGTGTTTATGCCTAATTCTTACATGCTTTTTACTCATTAAATAATGACTTGTCCATTCCTTTAAGATCTCTACTGATCGTAACAGCTAATGCTCTTCTCAAATCCACAAGATTTTTAAGTGGTAAAAAGATTTTTTAGTGATTAGTGAATTACTATTTTGTTTCGGAACGAGATACGATTGTGTTAGTAAAATTCAATAGTAGGACGACACTGCTCGTGAGCTTTTGCATGGAAAGTCGCGTCATTAATTAATCGACGACTCTTAGTGCGAAATTGTGACACCTTGCAGCCATGTTGTATGTACAACTCCCATTTCGTCATCTTTGTAATAAGCATATGTGATGTAATAATAGATCAAATATTGAATGAAATTTTCTCGAGGAAATTGCATGGTGTATAATATAATTTGATAAATCATATTACATATATGCTGTTGTTTGAATGTAATTATTTCCGACATTGTGGGGCTGAGAGAGAGGGGAGAGAGATAGCCCCGAAGCGGCTCTCTCATATTTCTATCTATCTTTTTCCGAATTTAACTTTTATTATTTCTCGTAAGAGACTGGTTCGTGCCCACAGCATGAAGGTTATATCAACAACGATACGATGATATGATCATTTATGGGATGCAAGGACATAACTTTGGTCGACTCTTTCTTCGTTTCTCAAAATTACATATGAATTCTTCTCTTCCAATGTGTGATGTGAGATAATATGACCATATCTTCGAATGGCATCCCACTTCTAACTCGCTGTACTTGCATAGTAAGAAAAATACCACCATTAAAAATAAGAAATATCTATGTTCGTCAAGGGATAATGAACAACAAAAAATAACTAAAAATTATAGAGTACTGGAAAAATGACACACAATATATAAGGCCAAAATATAATTTTAGGTCACTAAGTTCACATGTTATTGTTTTTGGGTCACTATGTTTGACAATTGCGAAAATAGGTCACTAACTATGTATGTCGAAATAATTCGGATCAAATTCTCATTTTTTGGTCACGAAGTATACGTGTTTTCAATTTTGGGTCACTAAGTATCGTGTTTTGAGTTTTTGGGTCGCTATATTAAATCTATTTTCGCATTCGATAAAAACATAGTTACCCAAAATCGAAAAAAAGTATACTTAGTGACCCAGAAATGAGAGGGGTGACCCAAATTTGTTTTGACAAATATAGATAGTGACCTACTTTTGCAATTATCAAATATTAGTGACCCAAAAAAGAAAAAACGTATACTTAGCGACCTAAAATAATAATTTGGCCAAATATAGAATATATTTTTGTTGAATAAGGCCGTTCTGTTTTTTTTTTTTTTTTATGCGGAGGATATTAACTACATACTAAACTAGTAACTCAAGTTTAAAATATCGAAAATGAAGTTAGGTCGAGTAATTACTCACTATGATCTCTCTTTAGACAAATTCTATAAATAAGTCCATGCACCACCTCCTTCATTTAATCCTTATCCTTCTCTTTCTCCGTCTTCTTTATATTCTTTTTTCTCTCTGTCCGTTTATCTCTTACACAAGTATATTAGTTTCTTCGTCTTCTTCTTTAAATCATGGACAAGAAACCATGCAAATCGCATGAAGTTGAAGTAAGGAAAGGACCATGGACCATGGAAGAAGATCTAATACTCATGAACTATATTGCTAACCATGGTGAAGGAGTCTGGAATTCACTAGCTCGATCAGCTGGTAAATTATAACTATCTATATCTGTAAAGCGAGAAATATTTTAATAATACTGTATTATACGAAAAAGGTCTCAAGCGCACAGGAAAGAGTTGTCGTCTGAGATGGCTTAACTACCTCCGGCCAGATGTTCGAAGGGGTAACATTACGCCCGAAGAGCAACTTCTGATTATGGAATTGCATGCTAAGTGGGGAAATAGGTATATGATAATTATTTACAAATACGAATGCTTTGATCATTAGATAAATCATAATACTCGATCAATGGTTTTTCGTTCGAGATTATAGCTTGCAATATTGCTCTCTTCGAACTTATAGATCTTAATCGTAATTGATTGATATATTCAATAAAGTAATATATGAACATGATGAAACAGAAGCACGTTGTGAACGTGGACCTAAAAGGAGTTGATGAGGTAGAAATTTCCATATATAGAAATACCCTTTACGATAAGTCACATGTTAACTCTTAATATATGATCCACTTGAAAGTGTAGTCGAAGCTTAGCTTGTGGATGGCTAGTTATGTGCTGATGTTGACATTCACCTTATTGTTTTGGCTTTTCTTGGCATAAGGGACCCTTTACAATTGCATTCATCGCTTTTCTTTCTGCATGTATAATTTCGAATTAAAATTGTTTTGTGGTGAAATTTGAATCAATTTTTCCAAGTTGAAAAGAAGGAAGAATCGGACCTGTTTTAGGGTTTTGGCTCTTCGCTGAGAAGCCTTTCTCGGTGTTTAAGGTCCTTTTTATTTTCATCTTTTTTCGCAGGCAACGCATAAAATATAAGACCATCTCCAACCGATAAACGCATACTCAAACTCAAACGCATTCTCAAACTCAAAATGCAGTAATTCTTCTCCAACCGATCAACGCATTCTCAAACTCAATAGATTATTTTGTAATATTCACTTCCACATCAATTTTTATAAATTTCAATACAACCAATATATTTTACAACTTTATAAACCTAGGAGCATCGAAACATTAAATGGACTACAATTAAATGATTATATTGTAAATTGTACATATAATATTGATGTGATTAACGCAATTTTCTTTCCAGCAGTACTGCACATGGAAAAGTGGAAAAAATATTCCACTTGTAACGAGATTATATTTCTCGCTGGTTGATCTCTATAATCTAATATATATGTCCAGATAGCTTTGGTCTTTTACATTTATGATTTAAATTTAACCGAACCTTAACTTATATATATATACATATGATCTTCCTACATGCATATAACTATTTTATATTACAGTAACTTCGTGTGACAACTCTGTACTCACAAGGCTTCTTCATGGTTAATCAAATCAAGATATTAATGTAAGCAAGTGGGGCCCAGGTAGAATGGCATGTCTAATAAGAAAGCTTTGGAATTCAGACAACTTTATTAAACGAAAGTACAACTTTTTCTGACAACTGATAGCAATAAATTATTCAGGGGTTCTTTTATAAGAGTAAAAAATTTATGCGTCGGACCATTTTGCAAACGCATACATGCGTTTTTTTGTAAGAGAAAACTGAAAAATCCCATTTTGGGTTTGTGTTTTGGCATCGATTGGAGTATTTATCTGATTTGCGTTCCAGTTTGCGCATCGCTTGGAGATGCTCTAAGCAGCAAGTGCATGTTAGCCTATAGTATGCATATATACAGATCGCATTTAACATTATTTAATGTATTGTTGGAGCATAAATATATATATAGAATAATTTATTCCGTCCTATATGACATTACCGTACGTGGGCCACCTATATAGATATTTACACAAAAAGCGAGATTTCAAATTTACTGCTTGTACGGTGTCTAAATTTCACCACCTAATCATCAAATATTATTATTCATTGATCATAATTTATTATTTTTATCTTCGCAGGTGGTCGAAAATTGCTAAGCATTTGCCTGGAAGAACAGACAATGAGATAAAGAATTATTGGAGGACTCGAATTCAAAAACACATAAAGCAAGCCGCCGAGAATTGCAGCAACGATAATATGCAGTCGACTACAAGCCAAATATCGAGCACTAATAATACTAATAATATTAATAATAATTGCTGCACAGAACAACAAAGCCATCAAGCAGTTGAATCCTATTCACCATCTCCTCCGCCCCCTTTTAATATTTCATATAATAATAATATTAACAATAATAGTAACAGTAATATGGAAGTCTTCCATCAAGGACCGACCTTCACCACCGATCAGTCAAACGACGCACTTTGGAGCATGGAAGATCTTTGGTCCTTGCAATTACTCAATGGTGAATAGTGATTAAAAATATATTTATTATTCAAATAAAAAAGAACGCGCTTATCAGAAGGTATATAAATTATACTAGTTAATTTTATATCGTTTCCGTGGAATAAGTACAATTAGTGTGAAATTTCTGTTTATTACTGCTCATCAGACATACAGGGTGATTTTTGAGATTGCGTATCAAGACAACAAAGTTGTGCAATAGGTTCAATTTATGAATTGATCCAAGTGTAATGTGATAGTGTAATGATGATGTATAGAAATAATAAAGATTTCATATTTATTCCGTTGTTTCCTTTCCAGTTACGGTCGGGTCGGCTAATTAGAAGCCAAAAGAAAAAAAATGGGTTTATCATAAAAAAACAAGTAATTGTACTTTAAATTAATGATCGGTTTGCCTGATTATTACAAGTCGGCTAATTAATCATAGTTTGACCCCATTTTTAGCAGCTAATATATAATAATCTAGTTTTGATGCGACGGATCATATTGGAGTTTCGTACAAATCGTCGTCGTCAGTCAGTCATCATCTGCCGGCATAAGTAATGTCTTAATCTACGTTGATAGGAGGCGTCCACTCATCACTGCCCTTATTATTGTTCTTTTGTCCTTTTACGTAACTATTTCAATTTCCATGGTTTCATGTCAGAATATCATTTTACAAAACGAAATGGTTTATAATGTAGGTTTATGAGTTTTCTTTATAGTAACGAACAAATATGGAAAATGGTACACCCCATATACCGTAGCGTGTGGCTCTACCACTATATATAGCTTTGTTTGTTCACCTTGAAGATTATTATTAATCACTTATGGAATAGAAGACTAGCTATTTCAGAAAATTTAAATTTTATTTGAATGGTAAACAAATGCCGAACCCGAGTTTTATTAAATCGGCACGTATAAAGGCGATGTTGCTATTTTCGGAAAATATTGAATATTGACTTTATATAAGATGTTATATTCGTGCATGGTTTAAATTCGACCGTTGCCTAACTCTAACGGTGGTCCACTTAAATAGATATCAATCGTCTATCTACATGAGTTATATCTATGTGTCGTTGTGACGATGATGTAACGATTAGTCGATTATATCAAAACCTACTTACGATCCAAGAAAGTAACTTGTAGAGAACATGTTTTATTTTATATAATTCATATATATTTAGATGCAGCTGGCAACGTAAAAACACCATATCTACTAGTCTACGAAAAAGTAAAATATAAAATCAAAGTTATATCGGAGAATCTTTCTATTTTATTAAGCCCCTTCCCCTTAGAGTAATCGTCACATACCAATTTGGTTTGTCAATTTCTGAATTAATAATAATAATAAAAAAGAAACAACAACTCACAACGTTCTAACTTCTAAGTAGGCCACATCACGTTCTTCAAAAAAAATATGTCCACTAAAAAAAACTGTCTATTCTATTTTTAGGAGAATACATATTTTTCAAACTAAATATAAAAATCAAACTTCAAACAAAAACCACTCAGTGTTATCAATTTTATTTTCATGCACACGCATATGGTGTGCCAACCTATGCTAGTATATATAAAGACTGGTGAATGATCCATACGGTACGGACGGATCGCATGGGCATGGCAGGTCGGCTATGACAAATTTATGTTCTCATCAGATTTTAATCTTTGTTAAACCAACGTTATATAAATAAAATGAAAACCCGTTGGTCCAATTGACTGTCAATAAACATTGCATATCTCCCTCTTATTATGGGCCTCTAATGGACCAGACTATGACTTGGCATTGATTAGTGTGAAATGATTTATTTGAGCCCATGTCCAAATTAAATGGGCCATCCATGATGTCCTACTATATTCTACAGTTGCATTGAGGGGCATAGTAGTTCAGTCAGCTATTAGTCAAAAAAGCTTCTCTCTCTCTCTCTCTCTATGATACATACATATGTACATACATGCTTGGCATATATTGCCACGTAGGCCAGTAAGTAGGTGCCTGCTGCATAAAGGCGAAGGAAGGCTACGGTTCAGCTCAGCACTTATTTTCGCTAATAAACACCTCTCTCTCTCTTTCATCGTCCTTTTTCGTTCAGTAAAAAAGCACAACAGAACCAATTCCTCTTTGTTTTCTTCTTCAAACCCTAGTTATACAATCGAACGTACAAATAGGGGTTTTTGTTTTCTCAAGGCATCTGCCAAGAGGATACCAAGAGGTTTTTTGTTTGCATACCGAACAGATGGCAAGCACGGGGAACAGTATCTTCTTTGCTGACGAGAAGAAGGAAGACGATGGTGTTCATCCTGCGGATGCTGGGGAGGATGAACATCTTGTTGAAACTAGTACTGTTGTAGAGACTGTTACTGCTACTGGTAAGTTTTTGATTGATGTGAATAAAGTGAGCTTTGGTTCTGAGGAAGAAAACCTTGACGTTGGTAGTGGGTTCGAGCTCAACATAGGCGCTTTTTCTCAGAGTGATAAGGATGAAGTGAGTGCAAAAGGTCTGGTATCTACTGGGGATAATGGAAGCGGAAACTATCGCGAAGAGGTTGATATTGACAAGTCAAAGTACGCTGACCATGTTTACGGTGGGGGCGATCTTGTTTGGGGTAAGATCAAAAGCCATCCATGGTGGCCTGGACAAATTTACGATTCTAAGGATGCTTCCGACTTTGCTGTGAAGCATGGCCAAGAGGGTCGCATCTTGGTTGCTTTCTTTGGAGATGGTTCTTGTTCATGGTGCTTACCATCGTTCCTCGTGCCTTTTGTTGAGAATTTCCATGAGATGTCTAAGGATAGTACGTCCAAGAGTTTCCTGAATGCTGTTAATCTGGCTGTAGACCAAGTTAGAAGGGTTCTCGAAACTGATATGATGTGTAGTTGCATTTCAATGGAGATAAGAGATTCTATTTCCAGGCAAGAGGTTCAAAATGTTGGAGTGAGACCTGGAGTTCTTGTGCCAGAGGTAGACGTTCGACGACTTTCGATTCCAAAGTACGAACCCGATGAAGTACTTTCGAGATTGGTGCACTTTGCAAAGAATGCATCTAGTGGGAGTGCCCTCGAGGCTGGAGTCCTCAGAGGTTGGCTTTCGGCATTCTACCGCTCAAAGGGCATCGTCTGCTTGCCTGCATATGTAGAGTCGATTCCTATTGAGGGTTTGGAAGATATCAGTTCAGACAATGGCGAGAATCAAGTCACTGAAGACTTAAGTGTCCCAACTGATGCCCCTCTTCTGGGTCCGCGCGATGACGATTGGTCATCTCTTCCCGAAAATGCTAAAGCTGCAGGCGATGTGGTTTATCAGAGAAGGAAACAGAAAAGTGTTTCTGAGATTATGGCTGATAGCGTGTGTGTTTCACCCAAGAGACAGAAAATAAGTTCTAATAAAGACGACATAGATGTTGATAAGTTCAAGTCGTCCGGCAAGAGAAAGGAGAGTTATGCTAAACAAGCAGAAAAAGGTGGGAGTGATCGAGGTTCTAGGGGGGGAAAGTCACGGGGTAAGAAGAAGGCTAAAGATGATGCATCTCCATTAATATCAGATGAAAAGGGTTCAGTTGCGAGTAGTAAGGGGGATGGCTCAACTGATGAGAACTCAAAGAGAAGACAGAGTAAAAGTGAGGAGACTTCTGGTGAGGCCATAGAGGAATCTGAAAATGCATCTACAACCAGGGTAAGAAAGAAGAGTAAGTACCTATCTCCTCCTTTTACAGAACCTATAAGTAGGGTAGGAAGTTCGAGCTTTAAGAAAGAATCAGAAGCTGCTTTGAAGGCGACGGTCAAGCTGGAGGGACAGAAAGCTTTGGGCAGTGTACCCGGGTCAGGTGATGATATGCTGAAAGAAAATGATGCACCTATGGTCACATCCCCTAACATGGCTTGCAACGAGGGTAAAAGATTATCGTTTTCTGTATCTGATGTCGATGTACCTGTTCATGAGGTACTGTCTGGGATCCAACGTGCAACTGTTGATCATCTTTACTTGAGCAAGAATGGAACTCTTGAGACAGTTTGGGGATTTATTTCTGCATTGAGAAGCTCGACCTATCGACGTGGATTTGACTACACAGGGTTTCGGAAATTCATTGCTGGTAAGAATGGAAAAGCATTAGCTTCTGAACCCGAAAAGCTGGAGAAAGGCAGTGATCAGAAAACTACCAAAGCTGTAAAGGGTAAAAGAATGCCCGATTCATCTTCCAAAACATCCAAGGCTAAGAAGAGGCTGGAAAAGTCAGAGACATCCAAATCGAAGGAAGATGCTGAGATTCCCCTAGCAAACCACCCAAATGAAAGTGCTGCTCCATCAGCACTTGTTATCACATTCACACCTTTGTTTCCCTTACCTTCGAAAGAGGAGATTGTAAATGTGTATGGTAAGTTCGGGACACTGGAGGTAAAGGAAACAGAGGTGTTTGGTGATTCTCGCTCGGCGAGGATTGTGTACAAGGAATACTCCAATGCTGAGGCAGCATTTAAATCATCTGTTATTGAGAGCCCCTTTGGGGTTGGCAATGTGCAGGATTACTGGCTGAGTCATTCTATGGCTCAGACAACACATCATCATCTTGCTCCTCCCGACATTTCTAGAGGTGATGCCATTTCTGAAGTGAAATTAATCATGCATAATCTGGAGATAACGAACGGCATACTTGAGAAACACCACTCGAAGTTTTCTGACGATGATAAAGCATGTTTGAAGAAGGAGGTGAAGAATCTTACGGAACAGGTCGAGCTGGTGAGCGAGAGAGTTCGAGTCATGGCAGAGAACAGTTCGTCTTAGAAAGAAAGAGGTGGGACTTGAGAGTGTTGTGGTGGTGCAATGTTTGTTTAGTTCCAAAACGACAACCTTTACTTTTGGCTGACATTTTAGCTGGGGAGGCTTCAGAGTATTATCTTTTGAAGGATGACTGTAGAACTGAATTGTAGGGCCTTGGATAATGTTGGTGTTATTGCAATAGCAGCAGTAGTAGCTTAACATTTTTCCCATGTCGAGTTTTTGTTAACAGTTACAGATCGAATGATCCCTCCCTCCCTCACAAAGCCCAAGAAAGAAGAGAGAAAACCTATATACGTACAATACACAGCTCAAATAAAATAATAAATATCCATCTAAAAGCACGACGAGTTCAAGCACAAAGTCCTCAATCTGCAAACCACAAAAACATAATTAATCGAATACTAAACACAATTCTCCTAATTATTTAGTAAATCTTTCTGAATCAGTTTATCCTTTAAGCTGCCGTTTACATCATCATCAGACACAGAAGACTGCATCTCCTCCAAGCTTTCGACCCGCCGTTTCAGTAAGACGTCGTGAAATGCAGGTCGAAACTCTATCTGAAAAGCACGGTAAACAAAGAAGGGCAAGAGAGCCGCGACGACGACGAGAATCGTGGAGAGCCAAAAGAAAGGACTCGGAGCACAGGCCTCCAAGAGAACCCTAAACGCCGAGTTGGATATTATCGGGCTTATGGAACCATAGATGAGCAGAAAGATGTACCAAACTGCTATACTTCCCCATATGAACAAGTGCTGAAACCAAGTGAAGTAGTTGATCGAAAGCGCCATCTGGCAATTCACAGTCCACACGACGCAAGTGTACATGAAAACGCCGAGCACTCCATAATCCACGACGTAGCCGTCTTTACGAAACGCTTGGTGCGATGAAGAAATGGTCGTGAGGAAGAATACGATCATCGACGTAAGAATGCCGTTGCCCATCCACCCGAGGATCTTTGCCCAGCTGAAGAGGGTGTTCTGCGAGCCTTCTTGGTATAGCGCGGGATACTGTGTGTGGATCACGGAATGGAATTAATGGAATACATCTTTTTCTTTTATAAAAAAAAGTTCATTTGTTCGCAATATAATCTTACCTTGAGACACGTTCGGGCGGAGACGTCTTGTTCGAAAACCCCGAGGGCGATGACTGGTAATGAAGAGAAGAAAACGTTGTACAACGAAAGGTACCAATCGTCGTAAGCTGGTTGGCCGGAGAACGAAGCGCGTGCCTCGTACCAAAACAGAGTGAAGCCGAAAGCTAGGTTCTTGTAGAAGAAGTAGCATATCTGAGATCGATAATGAAAAGAATCCGTTACGAAATAATTACAAATCGATCGATCGGTTGCTGATAACGAGAGAAAATGGCGGAACAAAGAAATGGTATACCATCATGGATATACGTCTGTGGCACCAATGGCCATGAACGAGCAACAGGCGTTCTAGAAATCGAAACTGAGCCACGTTGAAGTCGCTAGACATGGCGGCCTAGATAACGTAAGTTTCACAATTCAGACATTCATAGCTCTAATTTCCAACAACTGTAATGAAATAGAGTTTAAATTAATTACCTGCATGCCCTCGACTCCACTAATACCGATGCCAATATCAGCTTCTTGAAGCATGCCGACATCATTTGCGCCGTCGCCTACGGCTAGCGTCGTCTTGCCCTTACTCTTAACCAAATTTGTAACCTGAATATCTTCGACAGTGACGTTGCGTTACTTTGCATTAACTTAAAAAGAAAATGTGATGAAGACAAGGGAAAAGAGGAACTGTAGGACGTACAAGAGCTTTCTGCTTAGGAGTAGACCGACAGCATATAACAGATGCGCAGCTGATGGCAAGATCTATGAAATCGCCCTCTAATTTCGTGCTCAGAATGAAAGACAACGATTTCCCATCAACGATCAAACCAAAGGGAACAGAACCTTTTTCACATAAGTTCAGCTGCGATTTCGCTTTTTCTATTTGATTCCTAATGCTAGCACTTGAAGCCTGCATCAGATTGTAATTATGAATAAACAATAACTGACATGGAGAGAGAGACACACACACACACACAGAGAGAGAGAGGTACCTTGGCTACAGCATCCTTGTCACCGAGTTTTTCAAGGTCATTGATCTCAGGAGAGTCTAAAGTTATAACAATTTGCTTCATATCCTCTCTCAGTAAGCTACACGCGTACCTATAGCCAGAAAAGTTTTCATTAGCTGAAAAACATAGTAGGATATGGTACTGCAAAAAAGAAGTTGGTCATTCTTATCTTACCCGATGTTAATTGCTGTTTCCATCTTATCACCTGTCATTACCCAGATTTTAACCCCAGCTTCCGCAAGCTTCTCAATACATTCAGGAACCTATACACACACAGACAAACACAATGTAATGAGGAGCAATGACTCTAATCTACTGAGATTAAGGGAAACTATGCATGAATTGTGTCGACTACCCCTCTTTGAAGCTTGTCCTCAACAGCTGTTGCACCAAGGAGAATTAAGTCTCTTTCGATCTTATCGGCCGCTGCATCCACCAATTCATCTCTATCAGCACTTACAGATGTCTTAGCTGCAAGAAACTCTTCTTCCCATTTCCTGAACTCTTCTTCACTGAGCTCGCGGAATGCAACTACCATAGTTCGTAGACCTGATTCAGCATATTTTTTTATATGATCCCTTGTTATAGATGTGTAATCTTGGGCATCCTTTGAGAGTCTCTCTAACATCACACTGCACGATTATTAGAGAGAAACAACATATACATAATCAAATATTTGGAGAACACTGTGATATTCTTTCCAGAATCAATTAGCTTGAGGGAGAAACCTAGACCTGTCTGCGCCCTTGCACATAAGCAACAATTCGTTCTCAACATTCTTTACGATCACTGACATTCTCTTTCGAGCACTGCTAAACTCCAAGACATGAAGAAGAGTATAATTTCTGGAATTTTTGCAAACAAAGTACACGGTTAATGCAAGTATCTGGCACACATCGAGGGAAACGAACACTGTTCCCACAATTATTACATATCTAAAAACTAAAAGTTCACGTAAGTAAGAGTTTTCACCTGTCGGTTTTTCTGCCGCTCTCATGATCAATCTCGTGCAGAGAAATGGTCGTTTGTGTCCTCTCAAAGAATTCGAAGCCCACCTCCCGAGCAGCAATAACAAAGGCAGCTTCATCTGGTGATTCTGCTTCGTAATTAATTTCGCCAGTTTCTTCATCAACCTCAGGAATAGCGGTATGGCAAAGAGCTAATACTCTAAAGAATTTCTGAATCATCCCTGACCGAGGATCATGAACCCACTGACCGTTCATAATACGCTCATCATAGAAGTTGAAACCCTTGACCGAGTTCCCAGAAGACGTCTGACCATCATTTGACAGGGGCGTAATGTTCGAAGCATCTCCCTTTTTCTTCATCATTGCTTGTTCCACTTCTGTCATCCCACTCCCATAAGCTACTCCAGCAATCGAACACTTGATGAATTCCATAGAATTGCAAGTCAGTGTACCAGTTTTATCGGAGAGAATCGTGTCAACCTGACCAAGCTCTTCGTTCAAATTGCTCGTTCTTGCATGGGCTGGTTGATCCAATTCTTCATAGTACATGTGTGGATCTTGGTTGATGAATATGGCCTGCAGAACTTTTACCATCTCGATAGATACGTAAAGGGATATTGGGATCAGATATCCGTAGAGCATAAGTGCTGTCAAGAAATGGAAAACTGCAGCAAGAGCTGCTCTTCTAGGGTCAAAATAGACCGAGATCTCGTCAGGTCGAAGATACCACCTCTTCAATTTTTCACCATCGATATCCATTTTCGTGCTGATCCCGAAAAAGAAAGACCCGACAAAAGATACAGCGATCAAGACACAAAACAGAACGTATATCAGTTTATCCATCTTCCTCTCAATCTTACTCCTCTTTGACGGCGGAGCAGTAGCATTCTGCAAGACCTTAGTGTCGTGGCCCGTGAAAATAACTGCTCCATAAACGTAGTCGGTGTTTCTCAGCTTTGAATCTCTGAACAGAATCTGCTGAAAAGAAAGTGGATGCCTCTGACCATCGACGAACAAAGTCCCGATGAAAGAATAGAGATTCTCATTTGGATCCTCGCATTTGATGACAGCCTTAAACTGCTGAAAGGAATCGTCGTCGTTCACAGAGGACGTAACATCCAAAGCATGCTTCAATTTAAGGTTTGTTTCTCCGTCAAGATTCGTGGTCTTGACGTAGCATATCCCATCTTCGTAACTCGATGATAAAAGCAGCATATCTACGGGAAAATAATCGTCCTTGTAAACTTTTACGATATCACCCACTCGTATCTTCTTACACCTTGTGCCTATGAAACCGTGATTCTTACTATAAACTTGCACCTTCCTGTTATTCGCCTCCCTGTCCTGATGAAACCATACGTTGAATCAATAATATAACTCAAAAGTATCATCGAACCTATCCTTAGCAATAGCTAAGGGTAGTGGAAATACAAGCACGCAGCTATCAGAGAACACACAAGAAAAGAAAGAAGAAAAACAAATGACATAATCATCAAGTAACTAACCTGTTTCCTACGCTTCAAATCTTCGTAACCTTCCTTAGCCATAGTGGCTCCAATCACAAGTATCAGAGGGAAAGCAACGCTGGAAGCAGAATAAGGCGCCAATGGGCTAAAGGAAACACAAGCAGACACGAGGAAGTATATGTTTGCAACCCTCCTAAACTGCTCGAACAAAGACTTGGGAAGGAAATTGAGGGCAGTGTACTTTGTTGTTGAGACATAATTACTTGTGTACCTACGCTTAAGCTGTTCTGGGCTGTCAGGGTTATTACAATACACGATTCTTGAGTAACCCTTCTGTCCGATGTTACTATGCCCAGCACTAAACGAACCTTTAAGACAAGAAAATGAGTATAGCCTGCTAAAATTGATCTTCTTCCCCCTCTTTCCCGGCAGTTTTTTAACCAGACTTTCCATTAAATTCTCAAACTAAACAACAGACTGAATCCCTTGTCCTAATCAAGTGGTAGATACCAAATGGAACTAAATCCAGTTATGAATCCGTCATATCGCTGCAACGTCGTCTAAGTCGACACACGAAGGAGAAAAAAAGAAGTCATTTCTTGAAGCTTGCGTTGAATAAAGAAAGTAGCAAACAAAATATATAGCCCAACAACTATCACAGAAAGAGCTCACAGAATCCATTCCATAGATCAACAATTCAGGGGAAATTCTTTGCAGTATATGCAAGTTGCAGATATTTTTCTTACTTCAACCACCAGACTCCTTACAAACACTCACACTTCTGATCTGAGAGAGAGAGAGAGAGAGAGAGAGAGAGAGGATGAGGGTGGGCGTTTTGGATTAGTTTAGCTGATGATTAAACCATCCTTATTGTTGCAAGGTACCAACCACCAAAGTTCGGTTCCAGCAATTTTGGATGAAAAACAAAAGGAAAAATCAGTCCCTTCACATTTAATCTTTCTTTCTTTCTTCTTCTTTCTCTTCGCAGAACGACATACATCGAGAGAGACGGCGGCGGGGCCCAGAAATTACTACAATTGGATTCCGCAGAAAACGTAAACGTAGTCCTTATCTGCGTGGCAAAATCTGGACCGTTAACGTGGCCGATTATGAGATGCATGACAGAAACGGCTGTATCGCATCTTCCGACACGTAATATACTAATAAACATAAATGCATAACATGACTTATAAAGATAAGTTCTTACTTACTTACCACATCACACTTGTAACCGAATGGCACGTGTCATGTTACTCAAGAAATTATCCCAAAGTGGAACGACATATAAGATAATATTTGCCCAGTGTCGTACGGCGCTAGTAAATTAACATATACAAGTACTCTATCTAAGCACACTCAACTCGTGTGCATTAAAATATTGTAGAAGAACTACTCAATGAAAACCCCCTATTTCACTGGGTTTCATCCTATTCCTCGAACCCATAATAAAAATGGAAAAACACCAAAGAAATCACAACCCAAGAACCGATGATGAAAATAAAACTGAACGTTTTAAGAAATCAACATCATGAACGTAGCCCCGTCCCCCCGGTACGTGGAAGCTATTAGAGAGATTGTATTTCACGAAGTCAATTTGAGTTTCATTGTTCCTTTGCCGCTAATTGGCGTGGTGCTAGAGTCACCAAAATAAACTTTTCCTTGAGTCTCTTTGTACTCAATGAAGACTTCTGTGTTATGTGCTTCGTCGCACCCGAGTCCATAATCCATGCGCTTTATGAAAGTGACGAGATCATGTTTACCTCCGAAATCATGGCAACTATCACGCGTTCATCTCTTTGAACACGATTAACCTTGTTCTTACTAGGAGGATTTTCTCATTCTCAAGTGTTGTCATTGTCCTCTTTCGGCATTGAGCAGCATAGCGCCATTGTTTTCCCCACACAAAGCATGCGTCCTTTTTTTGGATAAAAGAAGGTTTCAGTTTGGACAAATTCTCGACCTTAGAAACTTTCGAGAAGTTTTTCTTAAGAAATTTGGATCTCTTATCCATTTCCTCCACAAGATTTGCTTTCGTTTGGAAGTCTTTGGAAACCCAACGGACCTGAATCCGGTGTTTATTCTCAATGATGATATATTTCATGCTATGTAGTAAAACCTCTATAAATTAATACTCTATAAATTAATAACCTCTCTAAAATAATAAAATCTTCCGGTCCCGACTTGAGCCTTTGTAAAAAATCATTAAATTCGATAAGATAATAAGATAATAATTTGTTGGAAAATACCTTTATAAATATTAGGTCCCATTAAAACTCTAAATTAATAATTCATAAAAATTACAAATGATAAACTATGATAATTTGCTAAAATAAGAATCTATTTGTTACTATATTTTCTTAAATTTTAATCTAATTGGATTTCATCCCTAACTTTTTTAATTGCAATCAATAGTTCTGATGTCGAGTTTTCTATCTGCAACAGAAAAACGTGAAGGGTTGTTGTCACCATTTTGTGTCGCTTAATATCCCCACCCTTCTGAAAGTTGGCTGAACGATACTCCAATGATATCCTGAAAGCATTTGATATTTAACCATGACTAATTTTCAAACGACATTTTGCCATTAACTCACACTTGTATATCGTTTTGAGTACATGAATTAATTAATAAAATATTTGAATTCATTTATCGTCAATACATTCAAACTTTGTTAAAAATTTAAAGAGTCTCTCTTTTAATTAATAAAATATTAATTTATCGATATATTAATATCTCTCTAAATTAATAAAATTTAATGGTCCCAATGTTATTAATTTATAGAGGTTTTACTGTATGAGAATGCTGTTAATTATCAAAAATAGATCGAGCGAAACTTTCTGTAGCGAGAGCTAGGGAGAGAGTTGATTACACGAGAGTTGTAGTGTATGCTCCGTAATTCTCAATCGATTGTCATAAATAAAGAGGAGATCTTGGCCCGTGGATGTAGGCTACACATCGTAGCTGAACCACGTAAAATCGTGTGCATTTGATTTCTCTATCGATTGTCATAAATAAAGTGGTGATCCTTGGCCTGTGAATGTAGGCTACACATCGTAGCTGAACCACGTAATATCGTGTGCATTTGATTTATGTTTTGCAGCATTTCGATTCAATTCAATTTGTTGTTCTTCGAGTGAATTAACTAATCACTTGGAGAGTGAAATACTAAGGCGAATCTGAACTATAATTCGCAAGACTAAGTAAATAACATGTCTTGCCTTTGTCTACATATAATTAGACACATTCTCTTGGATATATAGAAGTTGTTGCTTGCCTAATCCAACACTCCTAAAGAAAGGTTGAGATCACGTATTTCACTATTTGTATTCCGCTCCGTATAACAAACGAAAATCGTTACACCTTCCCCCGTTAAGTGTTAAAACACCCGTAAACATCATTACACCTATGAATTTCATTACAACAAGTGTTTAAACAAGAAAAAAAACTCATTATTACGTATTTTTTCTATCTTAATATATAATACTGACTTTTTTCTATCTTAATAAATAATACTAATTTTTCTAAACCATATTAGAAAAATACGTACTAATGAGTTTTTTTTCTTGTTTAAACGCTTGTTGTAATGAAATTCATATGTGCAATGATGTTTACAGGTGTTTTAACACTTGACGGGAGAGGTGTAACGGTTTTCGTTCGTTGGAATAGGGAGTTGAATATAAATAGTGGAATAGGTGATGTCAACCGCACGAACGTATTACACTAATGGGAAAAAAAAAAAGAACCTTGAATGAGAAATGGGAAGGAAAAAGGTTCAGTTTTCACGAAACTGGGGCTATATAAACAACACCTTTATTGATCTAGGCTTTGAAATACATTAATGGGCTTGGCCTGTAAACATTTCGCGACGTTGGAATTGTTTCTCATTTATCTTAAGGATGAATAAGATACTGATTTATCTAGAATCGAAACCCTTCCTATTCGCCATTCAACAGATACATGCATGGCATGGCAGAGCACAAAATCAATTAACAGTCCATTGCATCATCAGACACCAATAATCATACGTTGAGTTGATATGTGTAGTCATCCATGCTTAATCTGTAAGCTAGGACGACTTGGTGTAGTTGCACAGAGCATAGCCAGATAACAGAGAACTCGAGGCTATAGCAGCAAAGGCCAGGAAAGACACTGATACAGAAGCTGTTGCCATTTCTGGGAACTTGTCGTCTTTTCCCCAGTTTAACTTCCAGTCATCAATCCTTATTGTGGCTGACGACGAAGCTGATATTAGAAGATAAGCAATTATCTGCAGCAAAACAAACAACACGCACATTGTTAATATACTCTACTTTAAAGATAAGATTCAGATTCTCTTCTTTTTCCCCCCCCGAAAGGATAACAGAAGAGAATCTTTGGCTTAAAGGTAGGTACTTTAGATGAGACCCAGATAAATAAAAATCCATTCTTTACTGTATTTCCCAAATAAAATCATATCCTATACACTTCTAGAGATTCATATGGATCTTGTTAGGCAATGGGCGGTTGATTGGTTGACTTTCCGAAGCAGATATGAATGAATCCGTTGATAACAGACTTGCCTGATCAACTGTGAAATCAAAGTATCGCCTGAATTTGTGTTGTAGCTTCAGGATATGACTACCTGTTGCCAAATTATAGGATAAGTCTAATCCCTGTGCTGCTGAGTAGACGAATCCGATTACATTCACTGCTATACAGTACCTGCTATCACATGATTAACATTTTCATACTTTAAAGAAGAAGAAGAAGAAGAAGAAGAAGAAGAAGAAGAAGAAGAAGAAGAAGAAGAAGAAGAAGAAGAAGAAGAAGGTCAAATAGGACTTAATAATATGTCTTTTTTCACCTGAACTCAATGTAATTGGCAAATGAATCAAGTGCCCACCCTTGATTCCTATTAGCCCACATCACTGCAAATGAGATCAAACAAAACAACAACCCCAATATCCTAAAACCCAACCCAGCTTTTTTAACCATCCCATCTCTTTTAACGCTCCTCAGTATCGACAGAGAGGGCTTGTATCTGTAACCTCGGCGCTGTTCCTTCTTCTTGTCCGCCGCCGCAACAGATGAAGGCTCAACCCTTCTCTCTTCGGACTCCTCAAGCACCTCCTTTTCAGTCATCGGAGCTGGAGGAGGTGACGGCGCTCTCTCTCTTTCCGGCGGGTGGGGTTCTTCGCTTTCCGGTGAGGACAAGTGATCGATTGAATTAGGCGATCTTCGGTGAGGTGAAAGTGATATGTGATCGTCGTGGGATATACCGCTGTTATGATGTCTCGAGTTGAAGGAAGAAGATTGAGAACTAAGTGACATGTGCCGACCATCTCGGGACGGTGACTCGGCAGCTCTTTGAGATTCTTGAGAAGAAGAAGATAATGAGTTTCGGTCCTTTTGTTCATCCATGGTCTCCTTTCTTTTCTTGATAAATGCTATGCTATGACATGAGTTGTCTGTTGTGGTCAACCAACATGTATATTGATCCATTATATATGAGGTTTTTATTTATTTGATGACGTTTTGGATTCATCTGTGTTTTCGTGGGCCTTCACTGAACATGATGTTGTCGTCCGTAGTTAATTTCCTTAATCCTTGCATCACCAGTCTCTGTTGTTCCAATTATTTTTTTAAGGAAATACTAAAAAGTAAATCAAGGAAAAAAGAATATATAGCTACTATGTTTTGAACAAGGAAGCGACTTTATTAGGTGCTTTATGCAACGCGCTTTCATCTAATTTTCAAAAATATCGACGGTTGAGATCAACTGAGCTGATAGGGTTCCCCTTCCCTTCACTGAAATCGAAAGTACGTACGGTACATTAACGAAGAGAGAATTGGACGACGATTTGTTCTCCTCCGTTTCTGGTAAGAAATTTCTCTGTCGTCATCAACACTCAGATCGAAGAGATCTGTTAATCTCCAATTTATTTTCGTTTTAATTTCCTGTAGAGTTAGCTTACTGGACGATACTCCTCTAGCTGATATCATTTTCCCTTCTTTTAATTTTTGGCAATTGTGTGGCGTCAAAGGTGTATGATCTTTCTTCTGATCATCATCACGCCTTCGTTGGCTGATCCACTACGTGCTAGATTTCCTTGATCTTCTCCAGACTTGCATGCACTATTATAAAAAAATTATTGATTTGATTATGTTTGGGAAGAAAAAAAAAAGTTACTTCATTTTATCACAACCTCGATGCCATAATATCTATTGTCTGCTGTAGGTTTCGTTTCCAATGGCTGAAAAGACGACAGCACCTGCTATGAGGAAGCCAGTGTTTACCAAAGTGGATCAGTTACAGCCAGGCACAACTGGGCATAATCTCGTTGTGAAGGTCGTCGGTATGAAGATGGTTCTGCAAAAGGGTAGGCCCGATCTGCCTCAAGTACAAATTGCCGAGTGCCTCGTGGGCGACGAGACTGGGACAATCATCTTCACCGCAAGAAATGAGCAAGGTATTTATTTAGTCCAATGCGATTGATGATCTATTGTTCCCCAATAGATAACTTGATATGCTTTTATTTTATCACCTACTAATAAATGGGTGTCTTTTGTTGTTGTTGCATCATGGCCCCTTGCAGTGGATATGATGAAACAAGGTGCCACCATAACTCTGAGAAACTCAAAGATTGACATGTTCAAGGGATCAATGAGGCTTGTTGTGGATAAGTGGGGGCGTGTAGAGGTGTCGTCTGAACCCGCCAGCTTCACCGTCAAAGAAGACAATAACCTCTCGCTGGTTGAATACGAACTGGTCAATGTCGTCCAAGAGTGAGAAACCCACTTTGTAGAGGAGAGGGATAACATATGGCAAACTAGTTTATGCTTTCGTGTTAGTATATTATTGTCTGTCAAGGTGATTTGATCAGCAAGAAGAATCCTAATAAACGTCCAAATTAGCATTGGCTTTAAGTAGAGATTGCAGCTGCTGTCTTTATGTTATATAATCTGGATGCAGCAAAGGTTTTGTACGGTCCAAGGTTCGACTTCTCTGATACCACGTCGTAAGATCCCGACCTAATTTGAAGTGGTTTCTTACTCAGTGGTTTTATCAAACGAGTTGTATGCGTGATATGTATTATCTATGAAGAATTAGAGTTAGGATAGAAGAACAGATAGATCGAGAAGAAGATGATGGAGAAGAGAAGATGATTAGATGAGAAATAGAAGAAGAACGATCTAGCTTGATCGATAGATGAAAAGTAGAGAGCGCGAGGTTGAAGATGAGATTAATCCGATTTTTTAGTTCCCACATATACATCAGTATTGCAGTATATGTAGGATGCATTTAGTTGATAGGATAAAGGAAGATAAGGTAATATTATCACACAGTGTTCACTGTAAATAAAGTTCAACAGCATAAGGTTCGCTATAATACATCGGCCCGCTATTATTATCTAAGAAACCCGGTACAATTTATCCGATGCGCCTATCCAAACCCCTATTAAAAGGAAAAGACCAAAATACCCTTGTTCCACCGAATTATAAAATCATTTTTATTTCATGTAGTTTATATGAAAAATAAATACACTAATTTATTCCATATTTCATGGTGATCAAATTGATATCCATCTTATATTTTTTTACTCATAAAAATAACTACTTTGCAAACTATACATTCATGAAATAAAGAATATCTTTTGTAATTTTACAGATAATATGAAGGCAAAAGTTTTATTATATTGGAAACTAAACATGATAATAACAATGTATAGTGATGTTAAAATTACAAAGTGAACATATGATCTATGTAAATATCAAGATTATAATCTTGAGATAAAATTGTATCGCATAATCTTATCCCGACAACTAAACACGGCCATAAGAGATTACAGAAACACGTAATATGGGCCAAACCCAAATTGCATTAGCCCAAATGATAATAACGTCGGCCCTGACAGGTTTCCATCTGTAGTGGTTTGAGTTTACATCTATTCTATTATATTAAGGATGAGATGCTAAGATAAATCATCAATTGGCTTGTATGGATTGATCAATCAGATTTTTTCTACGTCTAGTAAAAAAAAGACATTAAACCACGTAACTTTCATACCCTCGTAATAACCATCAAATGCGATTTTTATTATGTTACTTATCAAAACTATTTAATAATAAATAACTTTACTTTATTGCACGCACGTAGCGTGGGGTGTGCTAGAAATTATAGTGTTTGTAAGCATAATTCAAGGCTCGTAAATTTTGACTGGGATATTGGGCTTCCCTAATGAATGGCTCGTTTCAAATCGAATGGGCCTATTTGATCATCTGCTTTTCGGCCCATTATATATAAAAAAAAGGCTTACTGTCACTGTGTGTTTTCATCAACCTTAGGGTTTCCAAACCGAAACCCCCAAAAAAGCAGAAATTTAGGTTGGGAAGAAAAGGAATGGCATCGAATTACGCTCGAGCCATTGTTCAAAGATCCGCAAACTGCGCCAAGACCTTATTGCGTCGGGGCCAATCGTCTCCAGCAGGATCATCGAAGCTCAATGGACTCGCGGCCGACTTGCCTCGTCCCCGCTTCTTTTCTAGTTCGAGGTTTGATCTTTCCGTTTTGGTTAATGAATCATTTGCGATTGAAGCAATGAACTTTAACCAAATTATCTGATAGGTTACCGGTAGAGCTAGTGCGTGCGGAGTCGCTGATGCCTCTGCACTCGGTGACAGCTTCCTCGCTATTAAAGTCGATGTTGTCTTCTGAGGTTGGGCGATGGGCATTTCTTTCTGAAGGTACGTAGGTATTACTTCCCCCATTTTCCGTTTTTCCCTCGAAATTCCTAATTTATGTGAATGTCGAACTTGTGCGTCGAGGAAATTTGGCTTAGCTGAATGTCGTAGTTATGTAAAGCTTAACGTACAATATACTGCTGGACTGTAAGTCAAATCGCGATAAATGCCGGGCATAATTTTCCAATATCTATTAGAAGAAGTTTAGAGGAATAAACGAGATATAGTGTTAGAGTTATTACTTACCTGCCTCAAAGTTTGTGTTGCGGTGAGAACTGCAAGTGCGTATGTATGAACTTTTTACCAAACTTCTCATTCATAGTATTTATTTGTGCGTGTGACATTTTTCATTACAGTCAGACTACCATTTGAATTCTTTCTTACATAGACAGCCAAATCTGTACTTGAACTTTTACGGGATAAATATTCCTTCATTCCTTTTGTTTACGCATCAGGATTTGCCACACCATTATAGCAGCTCTTTTTTTGCGACTGCCCAACATAGAGATGACTGGAAAGGTAATTCCTTGTCAAGACAACGTAATAGTACGAGTATCTTTGAACCAAAAGAATAATTGTTCTGTCGGAATGGTTTCTCTTCCTTTTGGTTGTGTTGTTCCGTTGGATTCTATTTTGGCCTTTCATAAGTAATTCCCAGTTTTTCACTTCTCATCTGAGACTTTGATATAACAATGATTGATTGATTGAAAAATGTTTACAAGGATGTTACGAGCATCCATTCTTAGACAACTCATGCCTTGATAAAAAAGAGAAGTGATAAATGATACAAGAAGGATTGAAGAACTCTAGATTTAGAAACCATGTTCGATCCCATCAAGGATTTGTTGACTTGTGAGAAAACACATGTCCCGCTCCAGGGCTTGGACCAGAATTTCTGATATATGCTCGGATAGTCGCTAACTCTCCCTTAAGATCGTATGTTCTTCGTATAGGCTGAGATGACTCTTTATCTTGTAAGTTACTAATGATTCGGCCTCGAGCAGATGAAAATAATAGGCATAGAATCAAGAGATGCAATGTGTGATATTTAACACTAATAGCCATGAATATCCTGTGTAAGAATGAATGAAGCCTCGATAGCTTCAAGTTTAGGTGTTGAATGTGTATATAAATATAGCGAAGAAACAAGTGTGTTGGTTTCAAACACGTTAGAGCAAAGAGTACATGGAAAAGCATGACGGACGATGTCATGCAAAGCTGCTAAGCAAAGCCAACGATATATACTTAAGTGTCCTTATTAAATTATTTTTTTATTCAGTCCAATAAAATCTTATCGAATTTAATTGCGACTTGAGCTTGTTCCTTGCAAGTGACGCTGTTCGAGTTGCACTCAACTTCCTTTTTTACTTGAGGAATTATCCTAGATGCCAAATATAAATGGCAATTTAAGGACTTATTATTAGTACGGACTTTTATGTCATTTTATTTATAAGAATATAAAGTATATAAACTATATAAATCATAGAAAGGAATTTTCCAGCTTTCATCACTCCGAGTTAATATTAAATGATGAGTTTGCCAACCATTGAAAGGCATAATATGATATGACAAAAATATATAGAATGCAACTCTATCAACCACCACTAACCAATCATTCAGACTCATTTATGAATTTTTTTTTATTTAATATATATCAATTTTTTTTATTCAATTGAGATAGGTAGCAAAGCACCTAATATACTATCTTTGGAAACTTAATCAGTCATTAATCCAAACCGACCGTTGTAAATTTTGACCCAGCCCAGCCGAATTCCCCTTTCCTTACCGTTATAACATAACAAACCAAACAAAATCATCTCACCCAGGAAAAACGGAAAGGGGAAAAAAGATTTGCAGAGAAAACCAACCTTCAAATCAATCTCTCTCTGCAAATCAACATTCCCTCGTATCACCCTTTTTATTTTTATTTTTGTTGGGAGACGATGCCCGATAGATCCTCTCCGCGAAGAGGCGATTCATCAACAATAAGGGACGATGAGTCGTCAGCAGCAGCAGCAGCATTATTCTTCAAACGTGGATGTTGCTGGGCATTATTCTGGAACTTCCCAGCTGATGATAGCTGGGAAAGAGTCCTAATTACTACCGATCGACGACAGCAAGCAGAGAAAAGCAGCAGGGAAGAAGATCGAAAGAATTGCAGGCTTATTCGTATATGGTTGGGCGAGGTATTGTTGCCGGCGTTGAGGAAGGTTCGCGAGTGGTCGGAGGTCGCCGCCGGCCCGAAGTGGAAGACGTTCATTCGCCGGTTCAGTAAAACCGGACGTTCGAAAACCGGCAAGTTCCACTACGACCCATTGAGCTACGCTCTTAATTTCGACGAGGGTCAAAACGGTATATTCGAAGAGGAGGGCCGCATTCCCAGGGACTTCTCTTGAAGGAGGTCAACGCCCTCACTTGAGAATAGAGCACAGCCTTCTTCGTTTCTTTTCTTTTCCTTTACTCTTTTTTCTTTTTTACTGTTTTTAGGTTTTGTTGCGGCGTGTTTGGTCCCTTATTCGTGTCGGCTTTTTCTAATTATTCATTTTTCACAAAAGGGATTAGATTAATAAACGATTCATTGGTTCGTTACATTCTGTTCAATTTAATTATCATGGATTAGGAATGAATGGTGGTTTATAATTCTTTCTTGCGGGTCCATCGTTAGCGATAGCGTGATGTTATTACAAGGAGATGATACAGACCTTGGCCGCCTATTCCTGTCAGTTGTCACAAGTAAGGATAAATAAAAAGACAATTATTTAATTAGAAGACTACCTATTAAACAAAGGGAAAGTAAGCCCACCTCACAATTTTTATTTTTGGCTCAATTCGAAATCAGGCCCCTTTATGGGTTTGATTTCGAATTCAGGCCCTGTTTGAGAATTTTTTAGGTTAAAGGACCCATTATATGTGGTGTAAAAAAGTGGTATGAAAAATATATGAACTGGTATAGAATTATTGTTTTGTGTTACAAACTTTCAACATACTGGTATGTCAGAGCAATAAAGTGGTACTGCAGAAGATAAACTGGTATCAGATGATCATAAACTGGTACCGAATTATGGTTTTGTGGTACAGAATGGTATGTAAGAGCAATAAAGTGTTACTGCATAAAATGGGTCCTTAAGACTAAATATTTTCCGAAGAGGGTCTGAATCCTAAATTATACTTATGGAGGGACCTGAAATGAAAATTGCCCTTTATTTTTCGGTTGAATTGAAAGGAAGGATAGTGAAAGGAAGTTGGGCAGTCATGTCAAGGCGAGCACAATCATTGATCCATAGATTTTGCTTGTCGGTTCTCCGATAATAAGTATAATAGTACAAACGCCTCAACACATTGACATGCCGTTTCATGTCTTATATCGGAAATAATAACACGATGAGATAACCAAATAAAAACATCAGATCATATCAAAGAGCAATTAAAATTCACCAAGCAAACGCCACCCAGTTTCTTCTCGAGAAAGACAACTAACATGATGCTCTCTATACAATCAATCCTAGGAATCTATCTAGGAACATATGGCAAGCAAGAAAGTGTAACATGAATCAATCATGGTAAGCCCAAGCTAGGATTATCCTCACTACCTGCAAATCGACCACCCTTCTTAGGCCACAACCAAATCTTCGAAACAGAGTAACTGTCCTTCTTAGCGCCCGCCGTTATCTTCTTACCATCGTCATCACAGCTGCGATTCTGCTCGCTGGGCCCTCTGTTCAACGCCTCATAATTCTTGTTCCTGCTTAAGGCAGACACTCTAAGCTTCGCATCGCCAACTACGTATTGGTAAGAAGACCCCATTGAGTAGCACCTCCTAGCATCCAAACTGCTGCTGCTGCTCTCTCCCACCATACCCTCATTGCCACCGCCTTGATTGTTTAGCTTTCGAAACTTGCCAAGCCTCACTGGGAAAATGCCCTTTTCTGTCGCTATCTCTTCGATCTCCGCCTTCTTCTGTGCTATAAAGAACCCATTTTCTCTATAATTAGGACAGCCCTCTTCTTCCCTGAAGTCTTGGTAGTCAAAAGCGGGGTTCTCCATGGGAAATTCTGGATTGAACAGAGCATTCCTGCATAGAGGGCACGTTGAGTTGGATAGAAGCCACGTGTCGATGCAGTTTATGTGGAAGGCGTGGCTGCACGTAGGAAGCAATCTAAGCTGATCCGTCTCAGAAAATTCAGACAGACAGACGGCGCAATCGAAGGGCTCCTTAGGACCGACGACTTCCTTGTAAGAGAAAACTGGCAGTGCGTCGATGAAGGCCTGGTCTAGGCCAGAGTCGTGAAGGTGAAAGAGCTGCTGAAGCTGTCTCTGGAGGGTTTCTTCTGAAGTCGACGAAGCTCCGAGGTGGTTTCGATTAGACGATGATGATGAAGATGTGTTGTTCTTGGTGAGGAATCTGACAAGCAAGTGGAGTAAACCGGCGATGAAGAAGAGAACAGCTAAGACCACTATTATGAATAGCACTGCTGGGCTTATTTTGCTGCCTGATGAAGGCGGATTGAATGAATCTCTTCTGCGGGCATCGCTGTAAGAAGGTGGTGAGGGTGGGAACACACCATCTTTTTGGTTCTGATGAATCCAAGACATCTTCAGATGCCCAGAAAACAGCAATCTCTGCCTTTGCATTTGTCTCATCGGAGGAACCATCTCACCATAGACATCTCACTCTCTGAGCAGTTAAACACAAGAAAACAGTGCTTAGACGATTGGGAGTAATATAAAAGCAGAGTAAAGATCGAATCTTGAAACGAAATTCCCAAATTCTTTTTAAGATGCGAAACCTCCAAAGTATGTGGTGTAACAAAATGTTCAAAAGACTAGGACAACAGAAGCTTCAAAACATTGAGCTTGTACCTACCAGAAGAAGCAAACAACACCATTAACAAAAGAATACATAAACGGACCCTACTACACCAAGAACCCTAAAGACGGAGGCTACTGGACAGAAATCTTTACACCCTCGTTTTTTCTATCGCAGAGCGTATCGAAATTTAATATGAAAACAAGACAAATTTTCAAAAGAAAAGAATATATTAAAAACGTTGATACAGAGATCTGCAGTCAAAGATTGCAGTCTATCTATACATTCATGGTGTGGGATCCTATTCTTATACAAGAGAAGAGAGATACTTCCGTATCGTCGAGAATAAACGAGCTGGATTTACTCTGATGATTGGTGAAAGAAAAGATGTGTGTATGTATGTTTCCTTCCTGATTTTAGCAGGCGAGATAAATCATTTGAAGCTGACCACACCAGAGGTTTGTCACTGGTTTTGTTAAGAGAGTGGAAGGGGCAAAGGAACGCAGAAAAAGACGCCACTTTTATTTCTTTCTAGGCTGAGAAAGACAATAAAAATAATAAAAGTAATTTAAAAAGAGAAAAAAGGAAAAGATTATTACAGAACAGAGCGAGATTCATGTCCATGTTTCAGTTTAGTACTCTTTGGTTTGATTTGTAGTACACGCGTTGAAGTAGCACGTGTACCTTACGTGTGTGTTGCTTCCTTCAACTATTCACCCGAAGAATGTGGGCCTACGATAATGGCTCGAGTCCACTTACATGGGCTAATACTTCGGTTACTCGATTAAGCAACTTTGATTTGACATTTTAAAATTCACAATTAATGATTTTTATGGCTAATTTAATGAAAAGTTTGAATACTCGATTTTTATGCCATTATGGCAAATTTGACTTTTTTTCCATCTAATATCCGATTATGGAATATGGATTTTTTCTCCTACTTGATCATATTCTCAGACATTTATCTTATAGTTGCGAGTTGTGGAAAATTTTGTTAGTTATATCCTCTGTAGTATAGTATGTGTGATCCGCTTGCATGCCTGTAGTAATTAATTATCACATTGCTTGTTTTGTACGATATGGGCTGGATGGATTAAGCGTAAGGGAGTTCCTCACTTCATCTTTAATTTAACCAGGGCAATGCTCTTTGTTTTATTAAACCATAACACCATCTATTCTATTATATAAAAGGTGCATTGCGACTATAAACTGCAATATTTAGTCTGTCATATTTGTAATTTGGTCCCCAATTTTTAATTTAATTACTTCAATAATTTTCGTATTACTTTTACATGTTTATTTATTATACTTTCATTGCTAAACTTTATTTTTTATTTGTATAGTTAAAAATTATCTTTCACCTGTTAGACATTAAAAAAAATCTCAAAATTAAGAATAACGTAAAATTAAATTCTGAGCACACGCATAGAGTGTACTAATATAATCCATATAATGCCAACTCTATAAGCTACGATTATATGTGGTAAACGCTGCTGATTATTATTACACGAATAAAAAGATTACATAGCAATAGAGAAACCAACTTAATGTAACGAATATAGCCTCAATATAAATGCTTAGGATACAAAATAAACTTATACTAACGTTAAGAGGCATACGGATTTCTTAGTTTGGTTGTATTGTGGCCTATTATTACAAATCCTTAAACGACCTAGTCGTCGAGTAGTCCGAGACATCCATGGATCTTTCATCGTCGTCCTTGACAGAGTTGATCGCCATAGCCACATCCTTCATGCTCGGCCTTGCCTCGTAAGACTTATTGACGCATTTAATAGCAATCTGCAGCAAATTTACCATCCTCTCCTCGCTAGCCCCTTCCTTAATCAAGCTCCTATCGAACACTTCAACGGTCCACTCTTCTCTTACAACCGCCAGAACCCAACTCGCTATGTCCAGACCCTCGTCCAAGACCATTCTCCCCGTTAATAGCTCGAGGAGAATCGAGCCAAAAGCGTATACATCTGCCTTGAATAATAACGCCGAGCTGCTGACGATTGATTGTTGTTGGAATTTCTTTCTGTGAGCGTTGTTAATCAGTGGCTGTTCTTGATTTTCCTCGATCGACAGGCCGTATTCGCTGACGCACGGCTCCATGTTTTGGTCGAAAAGAACGTTTGAGGACTTGAGATTTCCATGTGGGATGTTGTCGTGTAAGAGTTTCTCGTGCATGAAAGCTAATGCGTTGGCCATTTTTGCAGCGACCGATAGCCTGATACTCCACTCAAATGATTTGCCTGGTGGGATGGAACACTTGATATTTGTCAAGGCAAAAGATTAGTTAGTGTTTAACATAATATAGGTAGATGTTAGTTATAGTTACCGTTTGTGCGAATCAATTTGAAGAGGTTTCCATTGGCCTGATACTCGTAGACCAAAAGCTTCTCTTGTTTCGAACCGTAAAATGCAATTGCTGGCAAAACGTTAGGGTGCTTCACTTGGTCGAGTCTCTTCATCCTCTGCTTGAATTCCTCGGTGGGTATCATCCAATCTTTGATTCTTTTCACCACGAGCGTCACGCCATGGGCATCGCACTTCACTTTGTAAACGCTGCCGTGTTTTCCTCTTCCAATAAGCTCGGCTGGGGACTTGAGCAGATCCTCGAATTTGAGCCCGTTAACAATGGGGCTCGTAAGGACGGTGAGCGAAGAAGAAACAGCAGCTCTGTTATTACTCTCCTCCTCCGTCGAAAGGTCGTCGCTTTTGCCACCGCCCTTCAACTCGATCGAGGAGAAACTGTGCTTGTTGTTGATCTTGATCTCATCGAGAGCTTCGAATTCTCTGCTTTCTCGTTTGTTCTTCTTGCATGTCTTTCTCATGCAGATGTATATTGAACATAGAATGGCTAAAGCTATTACGACGTAGCCGCAGAACATGAGAATCTGATCGTATCGAATGCCTTGATGATGATGATGATGTTGATCATTGGGTTCTTCTTCTCCTTCAGATTTTACGGAGAGTTGTAGGAGGAAGATGGAAGCTAACCAAGCCCAGATCAGAATCAGCTTCATTCTAGATGTGCTCATCAAAGAGTAGCAGCTACTATTTACAGAAGAAGAAGAAGTGATGAGTTAGAGAGAATGCCGAAGCTTAAGACAAGTACAGTTGGTGATTTATAATGGGCATTGGACTTGCTTTACATTACTACATTTTAAATCATTTCGCGGCCTGCTTCTGAATGTTTTTTTTTTTTTTTTTGGAGAAAAGCTTCTGAATGTTGTGTGCTGTACTAAGCCGGCCGATTAAATATGAATTCATGTCATTTTTCAATTGAATGATTCTTGAAATCTGAGATGCCAACGACGTTAACGTCCCCTAGCGATCAGACTTTTCAAGATTGCCGATTTTTGTTGGACACTTTGGGTATATTCGCATGCTGCAACTTTATGATAGAATATTGTTTGACCCAGTTTTGTTCTTCCTTTGGCTACGCAGAAGAATCATTGCAGAAACTAGAAAATGGCTCTTCTCAAACTCACGAGGAAGATGACTAACTCGGTATAAGAATCACAAACTGAAATAGCTCACTCAAGAATTTCGCGGTCTTTGTAGTAGTAACAGTATATAGTCATGGGAATACAAATTAAAGAATCAACTCTACAGTTTATAGCTATCTTTTCCATTCCAACTATATTATTATGTATCGTGTCTATCCTTCGAAATCTTTTACCTGCATGTGCTTCATCGTTGCTTGATTAGCTCACTTGCTCTCCGACTAAGTCCAACCCCACAACCAAAAATGTCAAACCTTGAAACGTGAGGTAATAAAAGTGAATCCCCTGCGCAGACAACAAGCTCCTCGCAGCAGCAGTGAGCAGAAGAAAAGCCAGCGCCAGCTCTTTCCTGTAAATCCTATTCTTCTTCTTCACAATCTTCGCCTGCATCAATGGCGAAATTGCTGCTTCCTTGTGCTCGTTTAACTTCTCCAGCATCTCGAGCCCAGATTCTGAAAGCCTCCTCTGTATCTTCTCCTCGCTTAAGTTCTTCGATTCCCTCTCAGCCAGGCTCAGCAAGTCAGATTCAGATGCCCTCCCAGTTTTCTTGGTGACCACCCATTCGTAAGCACTCCCAAGCTGAAACAGCCCAGAGATCATCGCGTTGAATTTCGTGACTGACATTGTGTTTTCGAACAGTAGGTAAGGTACGAGGAAAGGGAAGGATTTAGGAGACGGTAAGATTCCGAGCATGGACATGACGACGGGGACGTAACATATGACCCACGCCGGCAATTCAGCTTCAGGTATGAACATGGTCAGCGGTAGGATGATGCAGAACAGTGTGAACGAATAGAACGGAAGTATGAGCTTCCTCAGAAGGAAGAACAGGAAGACCATGTTCGCCTTTTTCCACCTTGATATCTGTAAGAACGACAAAAAAGAAAGATTAAGACCGAATCGAGACAATGGTTGGTTTACGATTAAACAGTTGTCCAACCTTTGAAGACATGATCTGAGGGAGACAAAGCCTGAAGAGCTGCATAGGCCCAGAATGCCAACGGTGCTGCTGCTTCTTGTAAGCTTCGTACGATTCAGGCATTTCGCAGAGCACTTTAACGTCATTGAGGAACACGAATTTCCAGCCATTTAAGTGGGCTCGAACCGCTATGTCCATGTCTTCGACGGTCGTTCTTTCTAACCAGCCGCCAGATTCTTCCAAGGCCTCGATCCTCCAAACGCCAGCTGTCCCATTGAATCCGAAGAAGTTGAGGAAATACCCATTGACTTGCTGTTCGACTTCGAAGTGGAAGCACAAGTTGATGTTTTGAAGCCTCGTGAGTAAGTTCTCATCCTTGTTTACGAAGGACCATCGGGCTTGAACAAGGCCGACATCAGGTTTTCCCTGCAGTAGAAAAAGAGAGTTAAAAAACGAAGATCAAGAAACTAATTGGCTAAGAAAAGATCCGTGACTCCTACCTTGAAATGGGGTATTGTGAGCTTGAGGAAATCTGGGTTGGGCTGAAAATCTGCGTCGAATATGGCCACGTACTCGTAATCTTTGACGTAATCGCAGGACATGGCTGATTTAAGGTTGCCTGCTTTGTAACCAGTTCTGATGAATCTGTGCCTGTAAATTATGTTTACGCCTCTTTCTTTCCACGAAATCACTTCCTCTCTTATCAGATTCTGTAAGAGTTGGTCGTCAGAATCGTCCAAGACTTGAACCAAGAAACGATCTTTCGGCCAGTCAAGTTGGCAAACAGCGCCTATCGATTGCTCGAATACCTTCAGACATATATTTCTTCGAGTAAGATCAAAAGCTCCTACTGTTTGTAATAATGATCAGCAGCACCAAGAATCATATCATGATAATTAAATATATCTATTTACCTCTCTCTCATTGCACATGGGAATCTGAACAAGGACCATGGGGAAGCTCGAGCCATCCTCAAGATCAAAAGGCTCGCCCTCAACAACGGGCTTGAGCTTCTTGAATTTGATCCAAAACCATCCCATACACTGAACGAATCGATCCATGGATTGGATCATAAAGAGAACGATGCAAAACTTGGAGATACTGACGATCAGAGGAGAGACGTAATCAGCTCTGAAGTTCAACCAAGCCACGTAGCCCGAATGGACCAAGTTGGGAACTTCCCATGGATTCACATAGCTCAAATCCCACTCATTGTAATAAGCAAAGATTTCTATGACGAGGGCCGTCAGCAAAACGGCCAAGAATGCCTTGATAAACCTGTACATTAACCTCCCCCTATGCCTTGGGTCCTCGTCGTTCTGATCTGACGTGGCGATGCGTTTCTTGATGACTCCAAAGGCCGTGCAAGACCTCAGAGCCAGCCATGGAATGCTGGTCAGAATTCTGTGTGCTTTGAGCAAGAGGACGTATGTGAACTGCTTTGGGCTCGTGGATTTTTGCTGCTTTTCCTGTAATATTGATCCACCATGGTTGACCTCTATCAGTGAGATGTTCTCAGGCTTGTCAATCGTTACTACCACCGTGTTTGGTGCCATTGAAGATCCAAGAATGACCGAGCTAATGGTGGAACTAAATTGACCACAGAGGAAAGAAAGAAAGAAGGACGAAAAAACTATATAGCTTTGAGATTTACACAGCTGAGAAACCTGCTAGACCATCGAATTTTCTTTTGGTAATGAAAACACGGGCAACAGTAATGTTAATATACTATGCCGTGATGTATAAGTCCCTTTGCATAAATATACATGTACTGCTTTTTCCACTGAAATCTGGATCTTACAACAGAAATTCTGTTAGAACTGAGTTCTCAATTCCCAAGTCAAACCCCTCTCTTACTTACATACATTACATAGGCACGAGAGAGAGAGAGAGAGGTTTGAAAGAATGGAAGCAGCAAGATAACGAGTTCAAGTGTCAGTAACAATGAGGCAGGCAAATGGAAGGTAGAGAGTCTTACAATAAATTATTTTACTGTTAAAGAGGAAAAAAGACTGAAAAGTTTCTATATTGCTGGATGCTCTTCACCCACCACTCATAGTGTCGGTGTGGGATTAATGACAACTAATTACAGCCAAAAGCTTTACATGCAATCTTTCAGTTGCCTGTCTTGTCTGCAGATCTGTAATGTACTCTTCTTGCAAATATTATATTATTGTACCTTTTTTTAATAGGGGCAATTTTACTTCAACCCCTATTAGGGACTGAATTTAGAATTCAGGCCCTGTCAGGAAAAAATTTATTTTTAAGGACTCGATTTGTTAAGTAATACTTCATTGTTCTGCAGTAAACTTCATTGTTCTGGCGTAACACTTCAATGTTCTGAAATAATAAAAAACGATCGTCCGAAAACAGTTCATATACACTTTATAACACTTGTGCAATTTAGGTTTTAATAAAATTGAGTCCTTTAAACTAAATTTTTTTCCGACAGGGACTAAACCCTATTTAAAAATATTTTTGGGGCCTGATTTGTAATATACCCTTTTATTAATCACCTAACTCATTCAGGTTTTACTAGGAGAACTTTTCTGTAACTTATGGCCTGAGAAACATAGATGCAAGTTCTTTAATTCGTACACGAATAAATTATGGGCTCCAATCATGCCATTAATGATTGAAAAAGATAAACTTTTTCTTCTTTTAATCGCATTCAAGACATGAAGTCTTTTCATTTTTCCCTATAGAAAATGTCGAATAAACTTCAACACCCGTAAAAATATGCCAAAACTGCAACAAAATATCTATCCGCCTGGTACCATTGAACTTTGAATATTATACCTTACATACTTAAATCGAGAAAGAGACGGATCAACAATTTTGAAATTTTGGGGGATTGCTTTATACCAATTGTACAAAAATGACCAACATTTTGTCCATTTCTTGCAACTACACGTGTGAATAATTGAATACCTAATCCAAGTTTTTCAAGATGAACCATCAATCAGAATTATTTTTTCTACTACGGATTAAAAGATATGCATGACGATAGATAGAAAATATAATTCATCATATTCGACTCTTTTGAAGCCAATTACAAATCTCATGAGTTAGTTCACGCGTTTAATCATACCTGGTATTATTTTATGAACACTATTTTTTCTTGATTTACTTGTATCAAGTCAAGCTGCAAAATTTTCGTTAGATCTCCGTGGTCAGCGAAAACGGTGTTGATGATGTATGTAATAAAGAAAATAAAGAGCTTAGATAGTTCGCTCCCTCCATGACGAAATCACTGTTAACACGCCAACGGTGAATAAAAATATTTGCAACGTTCCCCTAAGTTGACCATATGAAATCAAATTATAATTAAAAAAAAGTTCATTTTTATTTATTAAACGATCAACATAAATCGGTTCTTTCCCACGTAACTTAAATAGCTTGCACCTCCATAGCCTAAATTAAAATATATAATCAATGTATATTCAATAAATTTGTTATATCAGTCAGATTTATGATCTGCACCACCGTAAAAATCCTGCACGTGGCCAACCCAACTCCGATATTGAAAGCTTAACCCCAAAAAGCCCCTCTTAATTCAACTTTTAGAAGTTTAATTATAATATCGGAAATAGTTTAATAACAATAATAATAATTGCAGTTAATTAGTGACGATTGCGTAATACAATGCATTCCTCTCCTCCATTAATCAGCGGAGCCGCCCGCAGCAGCTCATAAGACTCATCTGTCTCCACATGCAAATGCTTCTCTCAGTACCTTATACATTTTTGTTTTACAAGTTAATAATTTTATTTCGAATCCTCGAATAGGTACGTACGAGTCGAATTAATCATCTTTAACTAGTTGGTTTATTCGTTTCATCTGAATCAGCGCCATAATATATTTGGTGATTATCACTTGATTTTTTCCCCACATCTGGTTCAATTATTTAGATATTAGTCCAATAAATCCAAATGGGGGGACCCCCTTGCAATACAACTACTGTTAACCTAACATCGAAGATAATTTATAATATAATGAGATTATTTGTGCTAATAAGCCCCACAAGAACAGATGAATTTAAGTTTATTTTTAAAAAAAAATTAATCACAATAATAATACTCAAGTTGAGAAATTAATATATAAGATTGTATATATCAGACATATGGGTCTTCTTGCATGAATTATAATCAGACATGAATGGTGTAAGACAGACACGCACGTCTCATTCATGTTAGTGTCGAATCGAAACAAACACTAGTAAGTAGTAAACCCTCCATTCCTTTGAAGTACGAACTTATTTAGTTTTATTTTCTTTTAGGATAATTTTAATTCTTCTTTTGCTTTTCCCACTATTTTCTTTATACCCGAGCGGTGGGTAAAGGCCGACAATAGAGAACGCAAATAGCCCACTTTAAGCCCAATTGCTTTAAACCACGTTTACCACGATCAATTTTACAGAATCAGAAAGAAAAGATCACGAATAATTAAAAATGGTATTTTAGTTTTTGAATATAATACAGACGTGCCTTACGTTGATGTGATGACCATTTGGATGATTTAACATAATGAAGTCATCATCATCAGCAGTTGTCAGCAAGAAAGACGACGACGACGACGACTACAAATTTCAAGCAAGCTTCGGTTGCAACAGCACTAATACGCGGACTTACTCACTTATGCTTATTTGTCTGATAATAACTTTTGTAGCCTCGAGTTTCTTGTACAGTCCCAACAACAACATTATTACATTCACGCCAACAAACAAGCTCTTCTTCTTCATCCCCCCTGCCGCTGGTAATAATATATATATATACGAAAATATATATTTCTTCTTTATTTCTGATCTTCCTTCAATATTTTCTTGCGATGGCAGAGAGTGGGGAGAGGACGCTGAGGTGCAACTTATTCAAAGGTGAATGGATCAGAGACGAGAGAGGACAACCACCCTTATACACAAACTACACCTGCAAAACCATACCCACATTGAGGAACTGCTTTCTCCACGGAAGGAAAGACACCGACTTTCTTCACTGGAGATGGAAGCCTGACAACTGCGACCTACCTCCTTTCAGACCAGCAAAGTTTCTCCACATTGTCAGGGGAAAGACCATGGCTTTCATCGGAGATTCACTTGCCAGGAATCACATGGAATCACTCCTTTGTCTCCTCTCAACGGTACAGTACGTATATATATTTATTACTCAACCAGTTATTCTCTCCATTTTCATTCATCAACTGTTGATCGATTGTAGGTTGCAACTCCAAGACTTGTTCAGAGTGATTCAGAAGATCGCAATCTTGTATGGGAGTTTCCCACGCACGAGTTCAAGCTCATGGTACTATGGTCCAAGTTCCTAGTCAAAGCCACCGATCGCTTAGTCAACGGCTCGCCGTCACTAACCTCCAACCTATTCTTGGACCAAGCCGACCCAACCTGGTCAGGGAAGCTCCCACTAATGGACTACGCAATCTTCTCAACCGCGCCGTGGTTCTTCAGAAGGCACGACGTGTACGAAAACAACACCCTCGTGGGCTGCATTTACTGCCAATCTCCGAACAACCTCAACCCAGAGACAGCCATCGCGAGGGCACTGAGGGCTGCTCTGAAAGAGGTGAACAACTGCAAGAAGAAGAAGATGCACGTAATGGTGAGGACGGTTTCCCCCGAGCACTTCGAGGGTGGGGCGTGGAACAGGGGAGGGAGATGCAATAGGACTTGGCCTATAAAGAGGGAAGAGGTCGGTAGAGACTTTTCAGGCTTGGAAAATAGGAAGAAACAGATGGAAGAGATGGAGAATGCGATGCAGGAAAGTGAAGGGAATGCTTTATTTGAAGCCATTGATGTGACTGAGATGATGCTTATGAGGGCAGATGGGCACCCAAACTTGTACTCGGGGAGCCCATGGATGAAGACGAAGGGTTACAGTGACTGTCTGCATTGGTGCTTGCCTGGACCCATCGACACGTGGAACCAACTCTTGCTCGAGTTAATCAACAGACGAAACCACAAAGAACACTAGTTTCTTTTTTCTTTTTTAAATTCGCATTCAATAAAATGTCCATGCAGACAGACAGATCGTATCGTAATGGGCTTTGCTTGATTTGTGTGTTGGGCCTCCATGATATGGGCTCATGATCGGAAATAGAGAGTAAACTGCAATTTCTAAAAACTTTTCGAAATTCCCATATTACCTAAAGATCGCGCCTTTAGAGCGAGGTTTTCGCGCTGCTTGCTTGAACGACGTCGAATAAATAAAGAAAGGGGCGTCAGTCAATTCTCAATTGCCCGTCTCTCGACCTAGTTGTTTGTCCGCAACCGCCGGAGATGGAAGATGTTAAGAGGGCATACGCGCGAGTCATGCTCGACACCACCAAAGAGGCTGCGGCGCGCCTTATGGCTGCTGACTTGAGGGCACGGAGGTTAGAGACTCAATTGGCTTCGACTAAGGATGAAGCCACTCGGATGTTACTTCGTCTGAAGCGAATGATGGATGAGGAGGTAATCAACTGTTAGAATTTACTGTCGTTTTGGAATTTTCTTAGCGTGCGAGTTGGTTCTGGAGAGTAATTGGGTTTCAATTATCCATCTACTACATCGATCTGGGTCTGTCCAGACCTATTATGTGCTTCCTTGTATGCAGCTGCCCGAACTTGAAAGAGTTGGTTTTATACCAATTGCGTTCTTTGCTCAGTTGTCACTTTTTCGATATAGATGTCTGTAGCACTTCACCAAGTTGTTTGTATGTGCATTTCAGAACAGTGCGCTTGTAGATGTTGATCGAAAAGAGATGTGCAGAATTCTAAGATTTTCAGTTTTGCGTATTCAAAAGCTCAAGTTTATCTGCCAACCGATCTCTAGCTATTTCTTAAGAACATTGCATAGACTCAAATTTGCCAGATTTTCTCTTTGATTCCTAGTAATTTCGTCGATGATTCCTCGCAGATGGAAAAAGCAAAGGCATCATCTTCGAAGCTACAACAGAAGGTTGACGAGCTTGAGTGTCAATTAAATGAAGCAGAAGGCATCGTCATAGACCTCAGAGCAGAACTCTACCAGGCTCAGAAGCAAAGCAAAGAAGAGAATAAGAAACAGCTTCCCAATGGACGTAATGAATTTGAAGAATTGCATGACTTGGAAACAAATGGAAACGACCCTAATCGTGGACTGTTCACTCCATCGCTGGATGCATTGCCCGAATCAGTTATAAGTAACGACAAAACTTTGAGATCGAATGTGACCGCTGAAAGATCTTCTACGCTGCAAGAAGAAGAAGAAGACGATAAAGCTTCTGTTATTTGTAAGAGTCAGAGGAAAAGAAAACTCAAGGTCTGGGACGATGTTGTTGCAACATTGGGGTTGCGGCACAAGAAGCCTAGACACACTTTGCCATCACTTTCGAGTTGTACGGCCAGTATGCTCAAGCAGTGTCTCGGCGCAGATAATCAGCCTCAGGTAGAAGAAGAAGAAGAAGAAGAAGAAGAAGAAGAAGAAGAAGAAGAAGAAGAAGAAGAAGAAGAAGAAGAAGAAGAAAAAGAAGTTGAAACCGAAGAGAATGTTGGTAACCTACAAGAAAACAATGAGCTGAATGACAAGGACAAATTGCAGAAACTTGAGGAAGATGCCGAGTTAGAAGGTGGTTGTGGTGAAACAAAGACCTCCTCTAAGTTCAATCATGCTAGAAGGAAATTGTTTCAGTATGCCATTGGTCGAAAGTGGAGGAGCTTATCCACTATTTACCCGGAGAATGGCTCGTTGAAGGAAGAAACTGATTGATTGCTGATGGAAAAGTCAATGTGGCTGGCTTATGACTTTTTTCCTAATGTTATGCGCATGTAATTAAATTTCGATGGGCTTATTTGTAAGATTATGATAAACATCTCATATGCTAAGTCGTTCGGCCTAATTCGCATCGAAGCCCCGCTATTTGCAAGGAAATGCTGCTCGATTTGACACAGAACATGAGATTTCTGAATTTTTGAGTTCGTCAATAGAAAATGGAAAAGATATGACAAGTAGACAGCGTGGGTCCCAGTTCTTGATGTTGGCGTGCAATAGTGCTATCACCGGCAAGGAGGAGAAACGTGCCCTTTTTTTTCCTTTTTCTTTGTGTCTGTTGAGTCAGTTTTCAAGTTCCGACCGTATAAGCATACGTACCTTGATTAAACTACCCCACCACCCTCTGCATTCCCCTTTTGTTTTTTTTGTTTTTTTTTTAAAATAATCGTTTCGTTTATAATGGATAATCAAAGGATTTTATATTCTCGATATGTTATATCACAGAGTTACAAAAGGAATATCTGTGGCATCTTATTAACACAGTGCTAACATTTTCAAGCATTACTAATAGAATATAGATACAGTTCTACTGCCTAAAGGGAATGTTTTTTCTTGTCTTGTCTTTCTCACGTCCTCTGATCATTACAAGTCCTGCACACCATATTTCATTTTGTCCCATCAATGCTTCAGACAGACCTCATCAGTGGATGGCTCCACACATGATAATGTATCTCCCGCTATAAAAATAGACCGACCTGAAACCAACCATTCTAACACTTCCTTTGCAACTCCTTCATCTACATACATAACATTTATATATATACGTATATATCGTGTCTTCTTCTTCTTCTTCTCTGTGACGTCCATGGAGGGAGAAGACAATCACGTAAAGGCTGTGTATTTTGCCGCTGGTACAGCTGCATTCATGGCGTGCGTGGAACGTGCAATGGTGGTGTCCGTGTTCGTGCATTGGCGTGTGTGGGCTTTTCTTGCTCTCAACCTATTGCTCTTAGCGATTCTCTTCACCTCTAAACCGCAAGATTCTTCAAAAGAAGGTACCCAAGAAGACAGTACTGCCGATCTAGACAAGGTTGAAGAGAAACAGACGAGGCAAGAAGAGGTAATAAAGACTAGAGTTCCTCCGTTGCCATACAACGATGAAGATACTAGGAAGAAAGAGACAGAAGCTGCTGCTGCTTCTAAGGTTGTAGAGGAATACGAAACTAAGAAGAAAGAAGAGAATGAGAGTGCTGCTGCTGCTGCTGCTAATATTTCGAAGGAGGAACTGAACCAAAGAGTTGAGGCTTTCATTGCAATGTTCAGACAGCACTTGGTTTCTGATGCTAAGAGTTGTCGTCTTCGTCGTCCCCCGAAGCAAGTGGTGGGCGGTCAGTTGGATTCTAACAGGCGGCGCTTCTCTTTCTCACACAACAAGGAATATATTTATAGTTGCTGACATGGGCTTGCTTGTTCTATCTAGTTTTAGCTGTTTCTTTTTCTGTTGAGTGCATCATGGTGGTTCTTCCATATCAAAAAGCAATTATCATTTTTGGTTTGTTTTAAGAGAGAAAATGGAAGAACATTCATGAGCCAAAGAAGCAGAGAGAATGACTAATATTTTTTTTACCATATATCCGATTTTCTTTACTCTATGTGTTCTTAGTTTATTGGCCTTCTCTTTTCTTTCTTTTTCTCCCTATGTAATGTAATGTTTTTCAATTTCCCCATGGCGTGGTAGAGGTATTTCAATTTATCTTTCTTTGATAAAGCCTTTCGCCTTATGGGGGGTGATTGGTAGATGCATCTTTTCAGCTAGCGGTGAAAATGGATTAGACCTTAATAGCGAACGGAATAAACTTGAATTGGAATCAAAGAAATAATAAAAAGAAGTAATAAGCGTGCGTTACTTATGACAAAACCATTATACTCTTCTGACAAGCAATTGCAATTTCATGGGCCTTATGGCCCATAAGAAAATAAAACGGTATTTAAGAATCTCAGCCCAAACATGCATCTTCTAGCTAGCTAGGGCTTTTTTAATGTTAGACACGACGACACTCGGCTCAGCGCCACACCAACACTATTCAGGTGTCAGCTGGTGAGAGCAATTTCTTCGTCGATTTTCATTTTCTGTTTATCTTTTTTGCGTCGTATCATTTCTTTTTCGGTTTGTGGAATGGAAGCCAATTGATGAGAAGAAAACTGCAACAATATGATGTTCCATGATTCGTCGTATTTAAGTCTCTGATGGTTTCTCTCTTTTTTTTCCCCCTTGAGATTTGAAGTTTTCGTCGATTCGAGATATGATGAATACCTTTTGGTCCGTGTTTCTGAATCATCCGTGACCGATAATACAAACCAAACTCTGATCTCGACTAACAGATATTTTTGTTCGACCTTTTTTTGTTCCTTTTTTCTGGCGGCTCTGTGATTACTTGCCTGGTTATCGGGTAACATATACGCTATACTGAAATATAGCATGAAAAGACTTGAATGTTTAAGGATGAGAGCTGCCTGCCAGGATTCAGTATCTTGTTTATGTCATTAGATCTTTTCTTCTTGTTCATCTTTTGCTGTGATGATCTTTGAATTCATAGAACACATGTCAGACTTCAGAGATTTAATTCTAAATCTATGAGAAGGATAATTCATTAATCCTGAGCAGAAGATTGTAATTTCTGTTAATTTCAGTCTTTTCTATTAAGATTTCAGAATTTCTACATCATCACACATGCATTGAGCCTGACTGCGTTTCATTATTGGTTTACCAAGTTACGAAACTGTAGCGCTTGGCTTTGCCTACTGCTATGATGAACTCATTCTATTCTTTCCGATTATCTTAGCAATGCATTTTGCCTGAATCATTAACCAATTGCTCCAACTGCTTGGGGGACAATGAAAGGAAAATGAAGCTCCTTTGCTGCGTCAGAAGATCAGTGATTTGCTGGGCAGCATAGTAAAGCAATTAGCTCGCCATTAGCTTTTGTTCTGCAAATGATGATAATAATCTATTGTAACATTAAAATACCGTTTTGGATAAATCAGTTACACTGGTTCGTTAATTGTAAGCACATTGTACCATTCCATTGAGCTGAGCCAATTCAATGTCTGTTTTCTCTTAGCTTTAGTTGATGCCCGTTAAATTAAATACATACAACGTGAAAGAATATTGCAGTTGAGCTGTTTATAGAGCGGAAGATATTTTAATTCGGCTTGTTTGTTTCCCTTAATAAATGTCCATTTATTTTTTCTTATTTTCAGATATTGATAGTCTACCACAACACCACCAACACAACAGCTAAAGCTACAAACGGATATTGATTGTAAGAAATCTCATGCACACCCCAAACGCCATAAGCTTCGCCGTTCCCAACATCCTCGTACCTCCGCGAAACCTCCGCAAACTCGATGCCCACTTCACGGTTTCGGCGCTCTCGCCGTCGTCGTCTTCAAAGGATGTGTGGCGCAGACGAAGTAAACCGACGCCCTCGCCCACCACCACCAAGCCGTACCGACGGAAGGAACCCAACAACTTGCCATCATTGCTCGACCACACGATAGACGCCGACGAGTTCATGGCCTCGATCTCCCAAACCTCGGACGAATTCCAGCTTTACGCTTTAATGTCGCCTTACAAAGATCGATCCTTTCGCGTGAGCCTGATTGGCAGCGGTCTTTGGCTTTGCTGGATTGGATGAATGAGGTCGCTCTTTACAGTCCTTGTGTCATCGCTTACAACGTTGTTATCCGCAATGTACTGCGTGCCAAGCGGTGGGATGTTGCACACGGTCTGTTCGAGGAAATGCGCGAACGAGCTTTGAGTCCTGATAGGTATACTTATTCAACTCTGATCACGCATTTTGGGAAGGAGGGTTTGTTCGATGAAGCTTTGTCTTGGCTTCAGAAAATGGAGCAGGATAGGGTTTCTGGGGATTTGGTCTTGTACAGCAATCTGATAGAGCTGTCGCGCAAGTTGTGCGATTACTCAAAAGCAATATCCATTTTCGTCAGGTTGAAGAGGTCTGGGATTGTGCCCGATCTTGTGGCTTACAACACGATGATCAACGTGTTTGGGAAGGCTAAGCTTTTTCGTGAGGCGAGGGCACTGCTCGGTGAGATGAGGGTCGTAGGGGTGGAACCCGATACTGTGAGTTACTCTACGCTTTTGACAGTGTTCGTCGAGAATCGAAGGTTCTTGGAAGCATTATCCGTGTTTAGGGAGATGAGGGAGGTTAAGTGTGGGATTGATATCACGACGTGTAATGTAATGATCGATGTTTACGGACAGCTCGATATGGTTAAAGAAGCAGACAAGCTATTCTGGGGAATGAAGAAGATGGGGATCGAACCGAATGTGGTGAGTTACAACACTCTGTTAAGGGTTTATGGCGATGCAGAGCTTTTCGGGGAGGCAATACATTTATTTAGGTTGATGCAGAGGAAGGGCATAGAGCAGAATGTCGTAACGTACAACACGATGATCGTAATTTATGGAAAGACGCTCGAGCACGAAAAGGCAAACAATCTTATTCAGGAGATGCAGAGTAAAGGCATCGAGCCCAACACGATTTCTTACTCCACGATCATATCGATATGGGGCAAAGTAGGCAAGTTAGATCGAGCAGCTATTCTGTTTCAAAAGCTTCGAAGCTCAGGCGTAGAGATCGACCAGGTTCTTTACCAGACTATGATTGTAGCCTATGAGAGGGCTGGTTTGGTTGCTCATGCCAAACGTTTACTTCACGAACTAAAACGCCCGGACAACATTCCTAGGGAAACCGCAATTTTAATACTCGCCGGAGCGGGTCGGATAGAAGAAGCCACTTGGGTTTTCAGACAGGCCGTCGATGCTAAAGAGGTCAAGGACATAACGGTATTTGAGCGCATGATCGATCTTTTCTCCAAGTACAGGAAGTACAGCAATGTGATTGAGGCGTTTGAGAAGATGAGAGGAGCTGGATTTTTCCCAGATTCCAATGTGATCGCCACAGTTTTAAACGGTTATGGAAAGTTGCAAGAGTTTGACCGAGCTGATGCTGTGTACAATGAGTTGCAAGATGAGGGCTGTGTTTTCTCTGATGAAGTTCACTTTCAGATGCTGAGCTTGTATGGGGCTAAAAGAGATTTTGAGATGGTTGAGTCGTTGTTTGAAAAGCTCGAGCAAGACCCAAACGTTAACAAAAAGGATCTGTATAACGTTGTTGCTGGTATTTATGAGAGTGCCAATAGATTAAACGATGCGTCAAGAATTGTCAACCTCATGAGCGACAGAGGACTTCGCAAGTGAGTTCCTTTGTTTGTATAAATTAAACGCTCGTTTTCTTGTACATTATTAAGTGTGGTTTGCAATAAATTATTCACAGACAGGAAGTAAATAAAATCAGACGCGATCCAACGGCCTAGTTCCTACGCCACCGACATCATCCACTTGCACGGATTTTCTGACATAGAAATGACAAGTCAACGGTAATTAATATTTTGTTGCCCGCCCTGTATCGAACATGAATGCTGTTTTGTTTGTCCCCAAGAAGCCTAAAACCCAAAGCTCGATTATCCACAATCTTCACTCCAGATCTGCGTGGAATAAGCAAAGTTGAGATTTTTTGAACTAGTAAAAAAGAGAACAGTTCTCCGATCATTCAGCAAAAAATTCAGGTTTCAGGCATGGACTTGTTCAAGAAAGCCAAAACCGTGAGGTTGAAGAGCCATCACGAGAAGTACTTGACAGCAGGTAAGAATCAAGAATCCGTAACTCAAGACCGTTGTGCAGATTCATCGGATTCATCTCTATGGACGGTAGAAATAGTCGGATATTTCATACGTTTGAAGAGCTGCTACGATAGGTACCTAACAGCTTTAGACGAAGAGTTCCTTTTGGGTGTAACAGGTAAAAAAATCGCCCAATCTCTTCCCAGAAAGCTCGACTCTTCCGTCGAGTGGGAGCCCATTAGAGATGGGATAGTGCAAGTGAAGCTCAAAACTCGATATGGCAATTATCTGCGAGCAAATGGAGGTTTGCCGCCGTGGAGAAACTCTGTGACTCATGACATACCTCACAGGCACCATGACTGGGTCTTATGGGAAGTCCTAGTCGTCGAGGTTCGATCTGAGGATGATATTCTGGGATTCGATTCCGATCTATGCTTGGATGCTTCTTCTTTCCGTATAAGCCTATCAAGTTCCGAGGTTTTCTTTTTGTTAACAACTGAAACTATCGTTAAAGACCCTTTTTTTTTCGTTGTGGTTGTGTTCTGACTTGAGTAACAACAGTCTAGCAGAAGCTTTGCATTGGAGGATTCAGTGAAGAAAACTGAAGGCAGATTGATCTACTACCGTGTGGCGGATGATGACGATGATGATGATGATAATGAAGGAACTTGCTTTAAGTTTAAAGGGCATTGTTTGGAAGAATTGATTGAGAAATTGGAGGAAGAGACAGGGATTGCGAATGCAGTTGTGTGTACGAGGAATCCTGTCAATGGAAAGCTTTGCCCACTTCGTTTAGCTCTGCCTCCTAACAACACTACCAGCATGCATGTTGTCGTGGTTCCACCGACATCTAAAGGTTCGTTTGTAGCATATGATGATAGCATGCATCATCAATCATCATCATCATCTACACACTTTTATTGATTCTGATGAAGAATGCTGTTTCTATTGTTGGCAGTGGCAATGGTAAATGGTTTCATTGAAGCAGCTCCTTCGCAAAGACACGGTAAAAGCTAAGCTTGTTGAGCAGAGTGGGTCGGTTGTTGTAGCTCCTAATTTTCTTGATGAATGGCATGATATTCTTCTGAAACTTCTGCTCCAAGTGTAATAACTAGTTGTTAAAGATCTTGCTATATAATATTGAATGACTAATAGATGAAATAATAACGAAACGTGACGGTATCATATACCAAATCGACTATCCATTCAAAGGGGTAGAGGACTGACTGATCAAAATGATGCTTGTTTGTGTCTATCTATCTATACATATGCAGACGAGAAGTTTATGGGCCACTTGTATTCAAACAAGTCCAACCTTCTTGGGTCGGATTGGGCCCACCATTAACCAAATATAACAGAAATCTACTTTATCTTTGATATTTCTTACTTTTTTTGTTTTCTTTATAGCATGTCATTGCCATGCCAAGTGGTTGGGATCAAAGACTTGCAACACGATCAATCAAAATATTAAAGATACCTATTATATTCTACGTTAAGCTTTTTAAGTCCTAGAATTGAAATGTCTTTACGAGAATATTCAACTTTTAGCTCATCTCGAGAATGTTCAACTGGTGACTCCGTAATTAACAATTACATTGCCGTGAGCTACAATAGTCATCTTTAGGAAAGTAATTCACTGTCTAATTAATTCGATTTATTGAATTTCCCATTAACCTCGTAAGTTGTTAATGATCGTCATTAACTTTTCGTGTTCCAGTGCCTTCTTCTGGTTTGTTAGTGAGACAAATATATGTATATATGAAGAAATAATAGGTCCACGCTATGACCATCTACCATCTTGTTATGAGGTGTCCGCCCCATTATGATTAGTGAATTGTGACGCATTTTCAACCGAGGTTGATTGCGATCAATACGTTATTAATGCTATATATTTTTTTAGATTTTAGTACATCAATAGTATTGAAAATTGCATAGTTCAATGATTGTTATTTCTATAATATTATCATCTCACTGCCATGTGTCAACTTCCAAAGGTATAGAAAATAAAATACATGTTGTGGCCGTGGAATTATGCGTCAGATATGCACTGTAATTGATTGTACGCGATCTTTCAAACAACGTAGTAGTTTCACTTTCACCATTGTTGTCTGTGTATAAGTTAAGTTGGTAAGCGAGGTCAAAGACAACTCCGTATAACGTGGTGCAATACTTCAGTATTCATCTACGTATATTACAATTGACGAAAAAGAAAACCTAACAGGTGGAAGATATATAATAAGAATAGTCATAATTGTAATGAATAATAAGAATAAATACAAGTATTGTAGAAGCCGTACAGTTTAGTACTACACTGCACAAACGCAATCTTTTTATTTAGAGCGTATCGGCTCGGCTCACCTTCCGCATTCGATTCCAACGAACGCACCTTTCTTCTCCACTAAACCACGCGCCAGTTCAGAGCGCGTCGGCGCGTAGTCATTGAAGTCTGGTACAGTGAATATATAGCAAACATAAGCTGAACAAGAGGAACAGTCAGCTGAACTTTCATTTTCTTTCTCCGCTTCTGCTTCCGATTCCGTGCAGCGCTGGTGTTGCTTTTCGCCAAGTAATTGATAATCGGTGTACATCGCCTTTTTCGTAATCGTTATTATGATAACTACGACAGTCGTCAGCTAAACTATGCATGTGCATCCATAGCTACTAATAATTCTGCCCTTACTTGCTCGTGTTCAGCTATGGCGGCGAAGGATGAAGCCATGGAGGCTCTCAAGAAAGAAGCAGTCGATTTGGTATGTTTCTTAATACTTTGCTGTCTGTGTTACGGTTTTCTGGACGTGTATTCACGCCTGTAACCTTTTTTCTTTTTTGTTTCTGTGTTGTTTACGGATACAGGTTGAGTTTCCGATTCATAGTTTCGATCTGTTATTGAGGTTTTGTGTTTGCTTATAGGAACATATACCGATTGAAGAAGTTTACGAGAATTTGAGGTGCACAAGACAAGGTCTATCTTCTGAGGATGCTAGCAGAAGGCTGGAAATCTTCGGTCCTAATAAGCTTGAAGAAAAAGAGGTCTGGATTTTCTTATGTTCGTTCTCTTGACTATTGATTATCTATATGTTATTGGTTTTTTTTTTTTTTTTTTTCGAATTGTTTAAACAATGATGTTTACTGCAGGAGAGCAAGTTTCTGAAGTTCTTAGGCTTCATGTGGAATCCTCTGTCTTGGGTGATGGAAGCTGCTGCGATTATGGCTATTGCTCTTGCTAATGGAGGAGTAAGTTCTGATGATCACCCGGTTTTGGTTTGTTACTGTGCACGTGTACATCTGGGCCAGCGCAGCCAAATATAGAACATTGTGTTAACTTATATCATTACATAGTTTTTAGTTCATTAGTCATGTGAAGAATTATAATGATCGATTACTTGCTCCTCTTCAGGGTCGACCACCAGATTGGCAGGATTTTGTTGGGATCATTACGTTGCTTTTGATAAACTCAACAATAAGTTTCATTGAGGAGAATAATGCTGGAAACGCGGCGGCTGCTCTCATGGCTCGTTTGGCACCCAAAGCGAAGGTAAGCATGGCTAGTAATTACTGATGGTTCTCAGTTTCATGAAATTTAAATTAGCGTGAACTCTGATTTTTAGGTTCTTCGAGATGGTCGTTGGAATGAGGAAGATGCTTCTATTCTTGTACCGGGTGATATAGTCAGTATTAAGTTGGGAGACATTATTCCAGCTGATGCTCGTCTCCTTGAGGGTGATCCCTTGAAGATAGACCAGGTCATCTTTTGATTCAATATTTCAAGTTGCTTTGGAGCTTCTTGCATCTTTTTCGTCGTGGTTCTTTTGCTTAACCTTAGTTTTTCTGAACTGTTTCTCATGTTCTTTTTTATAGTCTGCCCTGACAGGGGAGTCTCTTCCTGTGACAAAAGGACCTGGAGATGGCGTGTACTCTGGTTCTACTGTCAAACAAGGGGAGATCGAAGCATTGGTCATTGCAACAGGTGTCCATACATTCTTTGGAAAAGCTGCCCATCTTGTGGACTCCACCAATCAAGTTGGGCATTTCCAGAAGGTGCATAAATGAAAACTCATTAGTTGTCTATGATTCACCACCATTAGAAAGGTGGATTATCGAGTGAAATTGATTTATGTATTGTTTTCTTTAATTTGTCACCTCACTCTGCATGTTAGCTAGTGGAACAATTAACAAACGCATGTGGAACTACTACTTAAGTTGATTATCATCAGAGTTATGCTTTTGATAAGAGATAAACTTCTTCCTCTCCTTAAAGGTCTTGACCGCCATTGGAAATTTCTGCATTTGTTCTATTGCTGTGGGTATGATCGTTGAGATCATTGTGATGTACCCAATTCAGCACCGTCCTTACCGTCCGGGAATTGACAATTTGCTCGTGCTTCTTATTGGAGGAATTCCAATTGCGATGCCAACTGTGCTGTCAGTTACAATGGCAATTGGTTCCCACCGTTTGTCCCAGCAGGTATATAAGAGCTATAAAGAGAAATTGTTGCCTTTGCTAATCCTTCTATTGTTCAGGTCCAATAATATATATTCATGCTCTTTTACTCTGTTAGGGAGCCATCACTAAGAGAATGACAGCAATAGAGGAAATGGCAGGGATGGATGTGCTTTGCAGCGACAAAACTGGAACCTTGACGCTGAACAAGCTATCTGTTGACAAGAACCTTATTGAGGTTAATGATAAAATCTCTGGCATTGCTAAAGAACGTCATTTATTATCATGATAAAGCTAACATTCTTTTATTGAAGATCTTTGAGAAAGGAGTGGATCCCGATACTGTTGTTTTAATGGCTGCTCGAGGCTCTAGGCTTGAAAATCAAGATGCTATTGATGCTGCAATAGTTGGGATGTTGGCTGACCCAAAGGAAGTACGTTACATATTTACACCTCTCATTTTTGTTACATGCATTCGAATACAATTTTAAGATATACCATGTCTGATAATGTGGTGCGCCGCTATAGTAGAACAAACGTTCTCTATCGACCTTTATTTTGTTTAACTTAATATTCTTTGTGGTTTACTTAAAGGCAAGGGCTGGAATTCAAGAGGTTCATTTCTTGCCCTTCAATCCGACTGATAAGCGCACAGCTTTGACATACATTGACAACGAAGGAAAAATGCATCGTGTTACCAAAGGTGCCCCTGAACAGGTATGTCAAACTCCTGAACTGGTTGCTTGCTATTAATGGATCGGTGTTAGTACAATAATACAAAGCATATTTGGTTTACAGATATTACATCTTGCACACAACAAATCTGAGATGCACACAACAAATCTGAGATCGAGCGCAGAGTTCATGCTGTTATTGATAAGTTTGCTGAGCGTGGATTACGGTCTCTTGCAGTAGCATATCAGGTACTATGATTTTCTGTACGCGTACAGCTTCCTTGACATACTGACCACTTTCATTAACCATATTTAATGTTTTATACTGCTCCTCTATTTTCTGTCTGCAGGAGGTTCCTGATGGAAAAAAGGAGGGACCCGGAGGCCCATGGAAATTTATTGGACTCATGCCTCTTTTTGATCCTCCCAGGCATGACAGTGCTGATACTATAAGAAGAGCACTGAATCTAGGTGTTAATGTCAAGATGATAACTGGTGAGCTTGAGCATATTGAGCTGGGCTTTCCTTAATTGGCTAGGCATATTCTAAAATTTTTGTGTCAAATGTGTGCTGCAGGCGATCAGCTTGCGATAGCCAAGGAAACAGGGAGACGTTTGGGTATGGGAACTAACATGTACCCTTCATCTTCTTTGCTGGGACAGGACAAAGATGAATCTATCGCTGCTCTTCCTGTTGATGAGTTGATTGAAAAGGCTGATGGCTTCGCTGGTGTATTCCCTGGTAACTCGTTTGGTTACTTACACGTTTTGTGTGTCACGTGTACTTTGCAATAACGCTATACCCTGCATTCTTATCTAGCTTGGGAATTTCATTTCATTTTAATGCTCGTAGAATATGAGAATGTTGTGTTTTTTTACCTAAAGGAAACATTATTATTGTTTGATCTTTTAATGATCAATTCCTTCATCCTCAGAGCACAAGTACGAAATTGTCAAGCGTTTGCAAGCTCGAAAACACATATGTGGTATGACTGGTGACGGGGTTAACGATGCACCTGCGCTCAAGAAGGCAGATATTGGGATAGCTGTTGCTGATGCAACAGATGCTGCACGTGGTGCATCAGACATTGTACTAACAGAACCTGGTCTAAGCGTTATCATCAGTGCTGTGCTGACTAGTCGAGCAATCTTCCAGAGGATGAAAAATTACACAGTAAGTCTAAGTTAATTCTCATTGACCCCACTTTAGACGCGTCTCTATATTTTATAAATGAGTTTCAATGCTTCTTTGCTTGTTATGCTAACCAAGTTTTCCAAATTTTTTGCAGATATACGCTGTTTCAATCACAATTCGTATTGTGGTAAGCCAGATAGATGGTTGCTTCCATAAATACCCTGCCCAAATTATTCGAAAAAGTTAATGCTTTGCAACATTCTGGTTTATTAATGGCTATTGGTATTTTTTTTTCAGCTCGGTTTTATGTTGCTAGCCCTGATATGGAAGTTTGACTTCCCTCCTTTTATGGTTCTGATAATTGCCATACTAAATGATGGTGAGGTTTAATGGTGTCTCTAATGCTAAATTAATCTGACACATTACCTTCTCGCACAGTTGTCCTATGGCTTTTATACACTTCAACTGATTTTATGTGATGGACGTTAATTTTGCAGGTACCATCATGACGATCTCGAAGGATCGGGTGAAACCATCTCCTTTACCTGACAGCTGGAAGTTGAAGGAGATTTTCACAACTGGTATTTTCCTTGGAGGCTATTTAGCAATGATGACAGTCATTTTCTTCTGGCTTGCATATGATACAGACTTCTTTCCTGTAAGCATTTAGTTACCTCATACAAGTTCTCTAATATGGAAGATGCTCTTTAAGTCTTATACAAAGATCTTCGTAAAGAGTCCTCTTTTTTTTTTTTTTTTATATATATATCTCTAAATGTTTAAACTACAACCTTATTCATGTGTGTTTGAATTTAATTTATAAAGGGCATACGCATAACAAGGGCTGTTTACTGAACTTTCAGAGGGTATTCGGCGTCAAATCCCTAGAGAAAACGGCTATTACAAACTTCAGGATGCTGGCATCAGCAATATACTTGCAAGTGAGCATAATCAGCCAGGCTCTCATATTTGTCACGAGATCTCGCAGTTGGTCCTTCGTCGAGCGTCCTGGGTTTCTACTTTTTTCCGCTTTTCTCATTGCTCAGCTTGTAAGCGCTCACGGTGACTCAATTTGGTTATGTTTGCAATTGGAGAGCTATTGAACACTTACAGAGAGAACATTTATTTGTGACAGATCGCCACAGTGATTGCCGTGTACGCTAACTGGGGTTTTGCTGCAATAGAAGGCATAGGATGGGGTTGGGCTGGCGTTATATGGCTCTATAACCTCGTCTTCTACATCCCACTTGATTTCATCAAATTCTTCATCAGATATGCTTTGAGTGGGAAAGCTTGGGACCTCGTCATTGAGCAAAGGGTATAATGCGTCTCCGATGAGAACGTGCCCATCAGATGGTGGTGCTTATCAATTGAAAACCCTTTTCCTTTGCAGATTGCTTTCACGAGGAAGAAAGATTTCGGTAAGGAGGAACGCGAACTCAAATGGGCACAGGCGCAAAGGACACTACACGGGCTTCATCCACCCGAGACACAGGTTACCGAACGTAGCAATTACAATGAGCTCAACCTTATAGCCGAACAGGCCAAACGACGAGCTGAGATGGCAAGGTAAAATTCTTCACCCCTTAGTTACGTTTCAATTCTGTGTATGCCGTAGAGTGCTGAGCTAAAAAACACGTTCGTAATTTGCATTTATGTATTATGCCAGGCTGAGAGAGTTGCAAACGCTTAAAGGTCACGTGGAGTCTGTCATAAAGATGAAGAACCTGGACATTGACAAGATTCAACAATCATACACTGTTTGAGCTTCATAGAGAATGAATATATACAGCAGCTCAGCGTAGGATTGTCTTCTGTTTTGTGCATAAATCAAAACTTCTGCGGACTGATATATAGTGTATGCTGCCGATACTACTCCTCTGCTCATTTTTGCTTCTTAGGCGATGTAAAGTTGCGAAAACAAGTTGCGTTGCATGTGGTTGGGTTCCCTGGAACTGGTTCATTTCATTTCCCAATAAACTCGAAAGCACAAAAGATCATTCATAAACGGATCACGAAAAACAGGAGTAAAACAGAGCCTTTTAGTTTAACTGCAACGGAATCTCAAGGTTTTCAAAGGGCAAAGCAACCGATTATTTCCATAAACAAATCTAAGCGTCAGTGTTCTGATCTAGAGAAGTCAGGGCTTGAGGGCCAACGCCAGACCAAACTTGGCACTCTTGTCGATGGACTTGGTGTCCACTTCTGTCGACACGGTGATGAGTGACTTAGGACGCCATTCATGCTGAATCAAAGCACTCGCCTTGCCAAAGTTGTTAACTCGTGCCTTGACGCTGGTCAGCGGGTCCAAAGCGTGCTGCGTGCCCACAGTGATTGTGTTCTCATTGCTCGAGAATCTGTGCGCCACCTCTGCTCCAACAGCAGTGCTGCTCAGTGGGCTCACCGTGTGGTAGTACGATGCACTCAAGGTGTCACCTTTGTCATTCCTAATCCAATCAAATTGTTCAAGTATTCATCTGAATGCAAGTGCACACAATGAGAGCTAGCTAGCTGCTTACAGTGTCAAAGCGGCTATAAGATCAGAGTTTGCGAAGCTTGCTCCAAAGTTGTATTTGGAGAAGACCCCTTCCTTCGTGTCGTAAGAGATTTCGCTCCCCAAAACGAGTGCGTTGGTTCCCACAACACCAGAAAAGTTCACGATAGGGTTAGGCGTCAGTCCGATGCTTGAGCATATTCCAGCATATTCATGCAGGTATTGTAGTTCCAACTACATACATTGGACTGATCAATAAAGATCTGATGTCCTAAAATGTTGGCTTAGCACGTTTTGATGTTTACCTTTCCAGATCTTTGATCAGGAACCTTAAAGCTTAGGATAGCCTTCAAGCCAGGAGTAGGCTCATCAACCGTGATAGTTGTAAAGAGCTGCAATAAAGACAAGAAAATGAAGTTCGAAATCAACCATGCTAATCGATCTCAAACATAGACAAGACAAGATTGCCCAGTTTCTTCCTCAGCCATACAAGAAAATGACGTTCCAAATTGAAATATTTCAAAAAACAATGCGTTTGTTTACATCCAACCGAAGAAGAACTTACGTTTGAATCTGTGTCCACTTTGATATCAGTGGTAATGTTCTGGTGCTTCAACTGAGTATTGACATCGGCCAAGAATAGGTCACCCTTTTTCGTCCCCGATGAAGTGAGAGTCTGCAACCAAAAACAGTCTACCAAATAACTCACCAAATAGTAAAATTATTACAGAAGTAAAGCCTCAAAATCATGTGGGAAGTAACACATTATTGTTGTAACGATGACTGGAAATCAGTATGTGTAAATGAAGATGATCTTTGTTGTAAGGAAGCAGAAACCGTGAGAATAAACATCTCAACCAACCATCGAACATCCCCTCAAGAACACAGATAAGATGATTTCAGTAGCTTCAACGGACAATAACTCTTAAAATCAGCTGAAAAGAAAACCTTGACCCCGTAGAAAAAGCAAAACAGAAACTCGAAACTAAAAAAGTAAATTCGAAAACTCACAACTCCAGTAGGCGAGTAGGTGGTGATGGTAAACTTCTGGTCGCTCTGGTAATCCTTGTACAGAAGATCTATTTCCAAATAACAACACGGCAGAGAAGAGTAGACAGTACTAATACTATTATCTCAAACAGAACTCGAAGAATAGAACGTGAAGATAGATGGAACCACAAACCGCGAGCTCTTTTGCCAATGTCGGAGTAGAGACCAGGACCCTTCGCCATCGATTCGTCCTAAACTCTAAATGGGCAAACGTGCTTTTTCGTGCGGAGAAAGCAAGTGCAGATTGAAATAGGTGTGTGTCCTTGAAGCTGCTCTTGCTTGCTAACTACAAGTGTTCTTAAATAGCCGAAAGCCGACAAAAGCCCTAGTACGGTCTCGCGGGGCTATTTCTTTCGTTCGAATAATCTGAGCCGTTGATGGGAATCATTTGTGTATAGCGCTAGCATGTACACCGTTGATTTAAGTCCATCTAATAAGGGCAGCATGGACTTTTCAGATAGGTTTTATGTGTTCCCTTCGCAACCAAGACAGGTGCAACAACGCTGTATTGTTCCCCAAGAAAGAGGAGTTACGGTAAATTAGAAATTGATGCACTTGAATCATAAAATATAATGATGAAATAAGGACTGAGCTCATTGAGAAAATAGACGTATGCAATTGCTTTGCTCCTTCTGAAAGTCCAAAGAGTTGATGGTCGTTTCAGTTTTGGATTAATTTTGCATGCACTAGAATCAGTGTAGACAACACATTTGGTGCTAGAAAGAAAGAGAAAAAAGGACATTCGTTTTCCTAAGATGCTCTCTATGACATGCTACCAAAAAGCATCCAGAAGGTTATCTTGGGTACTTCTGAAAATACCAGTCTCTCCGAGAAAACATAAAAAAAAAAAAAAAAAAACTCCCATAATACGATAAAGTATCAGCATTACTCAGCAGAGCAGATTTTACTAATATCTATAGATAAACAAAGGTTTCAGATTTAAAGCACAACTAAGGAGTATCGGATTCATCATCAGCCGAGTCTCCTCCTCCTACATTGGGTTCTGCATTCTTATAGCCACTCACCTCATCACTGTATCGTTTTTTGTCCGCCCTAGCTTTTGCTTCATATGGAGCTTTGTCTTCGGCTGGACAGGAAACACACGTAATTAAGACACGACCAAATGTATGAAGAACAACAATGCAACTTACCTGTCATTTTATTCCATCTATCACCAAGCGCCTTCCCCACTTCCGTAAATACAATCCCGGGATTGGTCTTCTTCACATTCTACACGAGGGAGAAAAACAACAAATATTGAACATAGGATGCTGAGTAGCAAGTCAATAGCAAATAATCAAACAATAATTTTCACAAGACTAATAGGCAATTCTACGCTGAATGATATAGTAGTGAACATTCAGGTTACGCAGACCTCTCTTTCAGCGTTCGAGAAGAACATGAAAGCACTCATTGCCCTTTTGGGTGCATTTGGATCTTTTTTCTTCTTTTGTTTCTTCCTTTTCGATCCACCGTCCTCATCACCATCCTTGGGTTTTTTCCTACTAGCTTGCACCTTTGAAGCAGAAGCTTCTTTCTTTGATTTCTTTATCGGTGTCTAAACAAACATTGTTTCAATTCCAGGGCTAAGATGATGAGTTCCAGTGTAGTTCAAAAATCAAAATGTAAGTTCACCTCCATCTCGTCGCCGGCGTTGCTGGCATCAGAATCCCCTTCAGATTCATCAGTAGGTGAACCACTATCATCCTCTCCAGCAACAAAATCTTCATCCTGGACAAAATAAGCACGCACGCAAATCAAGTCTCATGTTGACTGGATGATTTATTACCATCATGTAATTCAATAAGTCGACTATCAGATATGATTAATAACTAGTGTAGGTATATTAAAAAGAATAGCGCCACCTCCTCATCACTGTCATCTTCGCCGGCTGCATTCTTGATCCTCTCGAGATGTGGATCGACTGCATCGTCTATATGATCCTGAAGAACAGATGCAACGCCTGCTGTTTGGCTAGTTCCCAGATTCATGATTTTAAGACCTTTTTTACTGCAAATAAACCATAGAAAATTCTGTCAGAGATGGTACAGCAGTCGCAAGAGGAAGACCCCTTGCACCTCGAAACAAGATACTAGTAAACAAATAAGACATACCTGATGAATTCAAACAGTTTATGATACTCATTTCTCTGGATATTCCGGAACAGGTGCTCCTGCTCAGTCTTAAGTTTGATAAGAAGGTCGAAGTAATGCATATTTGAGACTCCAGCAGCATGCCGCTCAAACTCCACATAGTCAATCTAAATATTTAACGAAAAGCAATAAATTTTAGAAGCCCTTAAGAGTAACACACACCGATACGATAAATACAATACCATTAAAAAAGGACCACAAGACCACAAAAGGGGAGACCTACCTCGTCATGAAGGATAAGAGTCGGGGGTTTTGGTAAAAAGAAAAAACTCTTTTCAAGTGGGTAAAGAATACCATCTTCAGCTTTAAGTGATGATTTGACAGCATAACCTTCCAAACTACTGCGAAATGATCCAGGCTTGGTGATTTTGGCACCAGATAAGCCACGCAGAATTGAGATGAATACTTCATGGACAAGTCCCTGACACAAGTAAAACAGATTTACTGACACCAGGATAAAGGAAATGAAAATATTATCATCATGCCTAGTCATGAGAAGCATGCTTGGAGTACTGCAGAAGAAGATTGAAATATCGGCCAGTAACTGAAACATACATCTTTTTGTATCACTAACATGAAAATTAGGATAGAAATGATCAATAATTTCGATATTACAACAACTCAGACCAATCAACGTGTCAATAGTAGCAACAAAAGAGATGAGTACCTTGTAATCTAATTCGAGTTTGTCCTTGTACTTGTTGTTATAAAGGTCTTCGTCCATCGACAAGGAAGTATCAAATACAATGTCTGTCTCAAACTGCAGTGAATAGAAGGAAAAGAGGGCATTAAATTCTTACTATCCTGCAATTCTTAAATCACCAGTCTCACATCTATCTCTACCTGCATCACAATATGTGGATATAAGGTTTGCCCTTTCCGAATGGGTGGATCAAGAGTAATTACGACAAATGTATGCGGTTGGTTCGACTGTCAACAAAGATAATACGCGTGAAGGCTAGAAACTTTCCAATAAGAAAAACAAGAAATGAAACAATTGCAGCATAATCATATGATTTATGCTCTAGTAACGAGAACAAAATGATCGATCAATACAAGGTAGTATAAAGAACCTTAGGCAACCAAAATACACGGACGACACTGCTGTACTGGATTTTGAAATCATTAGCTTGACCTTGCAGACGTAGGAAGTAGAGATGGAGTTCAACAGTATAACGCCCCCTATAACAGGAAAAAAGGATATAAGCACATCGTGTAATACACGTATTATATAATGCTTTACATGATTACATCTAACTATAAATCTCACACATTGAACGGAGAGTAGCCTACCTTGGAGTTAGTATGGCAATTCCCTCAAACGTAACAACTGCTTCATCGCCTCCAGCCCCAACATCAGCCATGGAGACAATCTTGTCTCGAAACACCTGCAAAAAAGTATATTCCCCGATGCTTAAACGATTACAGCCAAAATAGTAAGGTGAATTGTGGAAACAATCACCTGAGCAGATGGGCGATTTTCATCCCCAACAAACTGCGTATTTGAATTTGGGATGTGAAAACTTATTTCCATTAGTGAATCTTTCTGCAAAAAAAAATAAACAAATGACATTCCCATAATAAGAAACATTAAAAATGGTCAACAGACCACTGCAATGGCATAAAGACACATTTGATATATACCTCATTCGCACCAGCCGTGTCATCAACATGAAATTCCAGCATAACATCATTTTTCCCTTGAAGTTGGGTCTGGGCAACGTCGGCCAGAGATATCTCAAATGCTTGCTTTCCACCAACAAGAAAAGTAAGGGAATTACCTGAAAATACAAGGATGACCCTAAGAATTCTATATCCATGACAGCTCATCAATATACAAAGGAGAACTAATTCCAACAGGACAAACACGAAATCTTAGTTGTTAAAACTATTTTGTCTTTATGGTGACGACTGTTTTACTATCTTGGCTTCCACAATATTTACTTCCGAAAGAGGAAATGATGGCACATAATGGTTAACATTACCATCCAAATCAACGTCTCCCCAGTTTTTGCCGCTGATAGCAAGCTGTTTCTCCTCTGGTGCTTTACCATAATTCGTGCGAAAAAATGTCGTAAGGCTTGCAACATCCTGCACAAAACCCATTCCAGCTCTATTTGTCACATGATGGAAATGCATCGAAAACAGTCAAATTGTAAGTTGTAAAAAATACAAGTGCCAGTTTACATTTACAGATATGGTTGTATTTTGTTTTCTCAAAGGATGGACAACCCGGGATATTTAAAGATAGAGAAAATAAGCTTCCAAAGGAAGAAGCAGGCCAAGAATATGTCAAGTGATAATAACAAGAAAAAGACCATATGGTTACCTGGTCTCGGAAACCAGTAAATTTATAGTGTAGACCGTCTTTTGTCCGAATCCCAAGTTGATTAGAGCGAGGAACCTTCATCCATGCTAGTCGAAGAAAATTCGATTTGTCGAGTTCGACAGACTTGCCCCCACCTTGTTTCTTCCATACTATTCCGTTGGAATGAACCTTTAGCTGCCCTGGATTCTACAATTTGAGGCACAATACATTCAGATAAGAAAAATAAAAAGCAGAAATAATCGATTAAAGCCACAGCGTCCTAATAAGTGCCTTTTTTGTCTGAGAAATCAGAAACCTTTGATCAAGTAGTACAAACAGTATGAACCCGAAGTTTGTGAAACACAGACAAAAAATGGAAACAAATTTCACAGCAGGCACAGAACACGAAAAAAATAGAAAAAAATCATCAAAAATGAAAATACACAAAATTCTTTCAGTAGAGCTTTGCACACCAAAATAAAACAAGTTAACGATGGTACGATCCTAATAGATGAAATTCGAGTGTCAAAATGCAACCAAGTCAGAAACGTTAGAGCAGCTACAGTTTAGGGCTTAAGAGACAAAACGAAAAATTTCAAGATTGACACTCACACTTCCTCCGCGACCGCTAAGGGATATACTGTTGAACATGGGGCCATCCGACATTTTGCAAGAAGAATCGAAACACAGAGCAACGTAAACGCGGGAAGGCGGCACGATGATATACAAATACGCCCCAGAAGACGGTGGCGCCAAAAAAGGGGGAAGGAAGGAAGGAAGGACCAATTGTGATTTTCTGAATTGCGAGTAGAGTCGGTTCATTCATGGCATAAACTCAAAGGTGGGCCTACATTTGGCGAGCATTGGGCTTTCGAAAGTGGGCCTAACTAATAATTGGCCCATTAAAATTATAATGGAGTAGAGCCTGACCGAGCGTTACGAACGACACCAATTAATAATTCCAACGGATAGAAGATTATGTAAGTTGTCAAGTAAATATACCCACCTTAAGCAAGCAAGCTTTCACTAAATTACAATTTGAACGTTTCATTTCACCTTACGACCACGAAGTAGTCTTAGTTAACATCGCCAAATTCCTTGCCCTAATTATGCCAACAAGGCAAATAAATAAATAAAAGGGGCAATAAACCACACAAAACAAAGAATCTATACCAACAATACAAGAAACAGTCGCCTTCACCTTTTTTCCATCAGCTAAGGGATCCAACGAAGAGTGTGTGCATGCGCTTCAATTATTACCTTACAAGCCTACGGCTGGGAATAAAACAAAACCCAGTTTGGTTTTGGTTTACTTTCCTTGCTTTCATCGTCAACTTCCGTCTTATCTGCGCAACAACTAGAGACAATATGTGATGCTTACACACACATTGACATATATGCTTATATATCTCATGCATCAGAAGAAAAACTGATACTGAATTCCAGGGCAGGCAGACAGCAGAGTAAAAACATTGTAATAATAGTAACAATGGCAGAGAACTTCTTCCACCGATATCACGAAACGAACATGGGAATGCCAGTGATAAAGATTGAGGAGAACCTCAAAAGACGTGCTGGGGAAGGGAGGCGTGCTAAGCGTAGAAAGAGGGATTTGCCTTGTGAGACCAGCGATGGCGGCGGCCATAGTCAACAGCCGACGAGTAACCAACCAACGACGGTGAAGAGAAGTTCGAGGTTTCGTGGGGTGAGCAGGCATAGATGGACAGGGAGATACGAAGCACATCTGTGGGATAAGCTGTCCTGGAATGTAACTCAGAAGAAGAAAGGAAAACAAGGTTTGTATTTTCTTTTCTTTCTTTTCTTGTGTTTCCATCTTTCAAATACAGTTCTATACGAATGAAGGAGATAAGAGTCTGACCTCGAATATGGATCTTTTTTTTTGGGTTTCCCCCACTCTCTGTGCTGTTGCTTCACATTGAATCGGGCAGTTTATCTCGGTGAGCGTCTTTTTTTTCTCTTGCTATTATTGATGTCAATATGTATTCACAACCTGAAGATTATATGGATGGAATACGCAGGAGCTTACGACGAGGAGGAAGCTGCAGCTAGAGCCTACGATTTAGCAGCGCTCAAGTATTGGGGAACATCAACTTTCACCAATTTTCCTGTAATGAAAGATTATTCACAACCATCATCAGTATTACTATCTTAAAAAGAAAAACTGTGATAAAGCTGACCTCTTAAACCTCTCAGATCTCTGATTATACGGAGGAGATCGAATTGATGCAGTCTGTCACGAAAGAGGAGTATTTAGCTTCACTGAGAAGGTATACAAGCTACTCTAACCTTGTTTGGCCTGGATATAAAATCTGCGTATGGAGTAAATATTTACCATTATGACATAGGAAAAGCAGCGGGTTTTCGAGAGGTGTTTCGAAATACCGAGGAGTCGCAAGGTATGGATAATCCCCCTCACGGAAAAAAAGATCTAGTTCGCATGATCGAATAAATAAAATAAGGTCCTAAAAGGTCATTTGAAATGCCTTTTCAGGCACCATCACAATGGTAGATGGGAAGCAAGAATAGGAAGAGTTTTCGGCAATAAATATCTCTACCTTGGCACTTACAGTAAGCAAACACATATCTCATAGGCATTGCATATGTACGAAGATGCATGACAAACGAAGGTGTAATGTAATATAAATGCCTTTCTCAGGTACACAAGAAGAAGCAGCTCGTGCTTACGACATAGCAGCAATAGAATACCGAGGAACCAACGCAGTCACGAATTTTGATCTGAGCAACTACATCAGATGGCTGAAGCCTGGATCAGGGAACTCTCCGCTCATGACAAAGACGGTTGAAACTGATTTACAGGCTTTATTACATCCTCAGCTCAAGCAAGAAGAGGCAGCATATTACCCCTGTTTAAAAAGAAAATCGATGAGCGAAGCTTGTCTCACTAGGCAAGACATGTTTCCCACTGATGTCTCGATTAGCCCACGTACCAGATCTTCTCCGACTGCTCTGGGCCTACTCCTCAGGTCGTCTGTATTCAGAGAACTTGTTCAGAAGAACTCAAATGTGTCTGAGGAAGAAGTAGATATTAATGATGATGTTGATGAAAACTTGGCACAGATGAGCGGCGAAGATGAATATGCAGGCATGTTTTGTGGAAATAAGGACATACCTTATGCGATTTCTTCCGCGGGTGGTGAGGTCGAGTTCAGAAGACAGAAAAGTTTTGACTGTGATGGTTCGGATACTGTTGTTCGTTCTAGCAGGGGCATAGACATTAACAGCATCTACTAATTGACATACATAATTGAGTTCTTAGCAAATGTGGTGTCATACAATAAGGAACTGTGTTTTCGTGTCCATAATAACACTCGATACAAATCTCACAAATTTTTTAAAATATGTCTTTCTTTGACAAAGATTTCAAGGAAATCCAACGAACTCAAATAATTACGACTACAGGGGAAGTTAGTATCCCCCCCGTCTTAAACTGGTAATCTGTCTTGAATTTGTGTCCGAAGAAACGGTTATGGCAAATTGTAATCTTCGCAATCCATTCCACACCCAAAATCAGACATTGTAACTTAAAAGGCCAGGGTTTATCAAGTACCTGATAAACTGATCACGACGTTGTGACTGGTGTAAGAAGATTGAGACATGTATTTAAATGTTAAAGTGAAAATGCATATATACATGTTTTCCCTTGAAAAAGGGCCACAAATCACACCGCTTTCTCATACAGAAACACAAATGTTGTATTGATTCAAAAACTAAATGCTAACAATTCGAAAGGAATCAAAACTGCTTCCTCTTATCTCGAAAGAGTCTATCTCTCTTAGCATATGCGTAGAACAAAACAAAGCAAATACCAGCAGAAAGCAAAAACGACGTCCAGGGGAATGGGGGGTCCTTGAAGCAAACAAGTGATGCTTCTAACTCCTGAGATGCCTCATAAACAAGAGCATGCATGGCATAAAGGTCGTGATCTGAAGACCTCAAATAATACGAACCCATTTCATAATCGAAATGTGAAATTGCAGACACCGACTTCTCCAGCTTGTACCTAAACAGATTCCACCTTTGCATGAAATCAATATGCCTTTTCTTCTTCAAAAGCTTCCTGTCACCGCCATGTGCAGCAACTGACTCGAGAACGTCAACACCACTGCTGACACTATAATTCAATGAAGTCAAAAGAACGTTTCTCTTTGCAGCATCTTTTTGAACAAAGGACAGCGAAGAAATCTCTGAGAAGGGTCCAAATGGTGTTTGCCCAACACTCCATGTGTAATCAACTAAAGTATCATTATGCCTCGGGCTCCATACAAGGTGTGTTGGTGAAACACCCCACATACTTTGCAATATTGAACCGATGATTGGTCTCTCCAAATCTCGCGTCTGCGTAAATACGTGGTGCCCATTACAACTATAATCGCTGACAGTTTGTGTGCTCCTCGTCCTCACAGCAATAACCATATCCTTAAAAGCCACACTCTGGTGGTATCGGTCGAGCAGCAGTATCGAATTCACATCAAGATCAAACACGTATATAGGCAACACCCTCCCAAATTCTTCATCATGCATATTAGCCACGCGCCTAAACTCGCTCGCTGACTCGTGAATGCTCTGATGCAGGCGCTTCGAATCCAAATACTCACTCACGATCAAAGTATAGTTGTCAAACAAGTACCTCGAGGTGTAACTGGTAGTGGCTTTCGCTATTGCATAGGAGCAAACAGAACATTCCTCCATTTTCACCTCATGTTTCTTAAACTTCAAACTTTGTCCTCTCAAAAGCAACCCTTTTTCCCCGACCTCGTCGGTCAATGCCCGCTCAATGGCAGACCAATCCAGTCCCGAGCTAACCCCATCAACACCATGTATGTGAACAAACTCAACAACCAAACTATCCTCATAAGAAACTGGAATCCTCAGAGAAGGAACGAGAAGTACCTTGTAAGCACTCCAAACAAGTGAAGCCAAATCAGCAAGCACCGCTTTATGGGACTTGGGCCTACCGTGTGTAGCGGCAAGGGGATGGAACTCGCCACGTGGAAGAACACCATCGCCTGACAAAGCTGGCCCATAGTCCACCGGCCCAGCTGATAAATCTATCCACATATAACGGTCCTTCGCCGTCCAAATTGACCCGAGACATTTGGTGAAGCCTGGGGAGGGATCACCATCAGAGTATGCGTAGGCATAGGGTTCCAATTTGGGGTCCGAATAAGATCTCGAATCCGAACCATCAAGGTGGATGAGGTAGATGTGGTAGGAATTGGAGGTGGGAATGTTGTGGGTAACGAAGTGTTGGCGGATGACGTCATCGGTGACGGTGTACGGCACGGGAGTGAGGTGGGATCGCATGGGGGCAGGATTGGACTGGAGATAAGTTCGGAGAGAAGCGAGGAGCGAGGCGTGGAGTGACGGCGGGGTCAGGGCCGGGGTGACGTGGAGGGTGTGGGAAATCGACAGGTGGTGGGACGATTGTGCGTGCGGGTGAGTGACGTGGAAGAGATCGGAGGAGACGAGCGAGGAGACGAGCGAGGAGATGAGCTCAATCGAGCTGTGCGAGAAAGTGGGCCCCACGAGGTGGAGGGTGATGGGTATGGGGAGAGTGAGGAGAGAGAGGAGGGCGGCGGCGCTAGGGGCGGGAACGGTTTGGGTGAGCGGCGTCTTGAGGGAGGTGGGGAGTTTGGAGAAGGTGTCGTTGCCGGCGAGGGGGTCTAGGCGGGCGTGGTGGCTCAAGAACGTGTCAAGGCCTGGGATCGGAGAGGCGAACACGGCGGCGGCCGTGAGGAGAGAGAAAAAGAGGAAGGAGACGACGGTGGTCATGGTGGTGGGTTGACTGGGGGTGGGGAGTGAGGACTAGCTGCTACTTCGTCGGAGAGATGATGTATGAGGGAGTGGGGGGCAAAATGGTCAAATCATGATGTATTTTAATCAAAGAAGTCGAGTTATTGGACTAATGGGCTACCACTACAATACCATGTGGCCCATTATTTCAGTTTTTAATATATTATTCTTTGTTTAGATATATATTACAAGGGAAATTCTGTCAAGTATAATTGCGGGAATGGAAACTTCCCAGAAGTTTTTGCGGGAAACGGATTTACTCTTACCTCTCCGCTTTCAGGTGCGTAGCGATTCTCTATTTCTCTGTGGAAGAGCTGTATTTTACTTGTGTGCTTGTCTCACGGCCTTTCGTCAATTATCATTGTTTAATTGTTTAACTGGTAAATCTGTGCATTTCTAGTTTATGCGTAACCTTTGAAAGGGATGATTATGTGTGCTGCGTTGATCGATTTTTTTGAAGAGGTTATTAGGTTCGTGTTTTTGGTAACGGGTTTTGCTTTAATTTCGTGTAATGTTGTCATGTAAAGGGAAATTTGGAACCTAAGTGGTTGCAGTAGGCGGTGGGGATATGTCTACACCGGCAAGGAAGAGACTGATGAGAGATTTCAAGAGGTTGCAGCACGATCCACCTGCTGGAATCAGTGGAGCACCGTATGAGAACAATGTTTTTGCTGTGGAATGCAGTTATCTTTGGTTTTTTTTTTTTTTATTTCTTCTGAGTTTTGCTGCTCTGGTATCTGGTACTGATGATTCGATGTGTTTAACTAATATACGTGTTTTTCCCTTGTTCCTTTCTGTAAATTGCAGTCTGGATTATACGCCTGGGATGGAGGTTCGTATTGCTTTCTATCTGAATTTGAGTTTTATTTCAGTTTCAAATCTGTTCTTTTTTTTTTTGACAAAACAAGTGCTAACAATTTCATTTTTATAGTTATGGCAAGGAGGTATACGTAATTCCTTGTATTGCGTCTCAAACCTCATTGTGGATCGTTGATTGGATAAGATTATCCGAACAAGCCCCCGACCGTGCGGTATATCTCTCGAATGTTCCATACCAACAGTAAATAACTTTGTCGTCATTTTCGAATTTCAGAAATTAATATATTTTCTGCAACACACTCTTGCATGTACCAATTCTTTCTATTTTGTGCTCCTTCAGTATGACATGCCTCCTCCCACAAACATATTTGATAGGTATATGTTGTCCTTGATCTGTTTATGCAGATGGAAGTATTTGCTTGGATATTTTACAAAATCAGTGGAGTCCGATATATGATGTGGCTGCGATACTTACATCCGTTCAGGTATGGTTGACCTTGGGCTGCATTGCATCATAATCCCATCATTGATAACATGTTGTTGCTCAAAGTAGCAAGCTTATTGAGAGCATGAGTTTTATTAGAATTATTTGATTGCCCACCATTGAAGTTCATTTTTTTTCCTTCTTTTTCAATTTCAGTCACTGCTCTGTGACCCAAATCCAAATTCTCCTGCAAGCTCGGATGTTCAGCGAGAACAAGCGGGAATACAACAGGAAAGTCCGTGATATAGTTGAGCAGAGCTGGACAGCAGACAAGGTTTGCCTTCCCTGCCCTGAGATCATGCTCATTGATGTACTGTTAGCTAGTTCAAATTATCTGTAGAGTTGTATCTATCATGTCCCTTCATTTCGTTAGATGATCTCCGTTGCTCTGAAATTGTTTGTCCTAATGTCTCTTGTATAGCATGTTCTGTATATCTAATTCATTTCTCTTGCATTATTTGGCTGTCTTTCCCATGTGGGAGTGAACCTTATCCGGAGTACATAGTCGCGTTATTGTTTGAAGTGTTGATTTGGTATTGCAATGTTGCGTGTTTCGCTTGTGCGCAACGAACGTTCAAGTTGTTTGTCTTTGCGCTTATGATTGTATATATGGATTAGAGTTGGTGGGGGCGGTTTTTAACTAAACGCATTCATTATGGCAAGACAACATTTTTGGGTCTACATTATACTACCGACAGCTACACAACGTACGACTGCTTGGCCTGTTGTAGTATCTTTCTTTTCTTTCAAGTTTCGGTATGAATAAAGCTTTTGGCTGCAAGAAAACAGCCTAGCCGTGTCCTCATTTTGCTAAAGATTTCAAGAAACAGAGAAGGCAATTTTTTTTTTTTTGGTTTTCCAAATATTGATGTGGATCAAAGAGAACAAATCCTTTGGGTGAACTCAAGTAAAAGAATATCTTGCAAAGCAGTGGTCCGAAATTGGGAAAATGTTCATGATCATAATCTAAGTCGTAAACTATATTATTGCATTACGACGACTACTTGTCTACACGCAATTTACCAAATTTGAGAAAAAAAAATAAAAAATAGAGGAAATTCGGTAGCTGCACGCTTTCCGTGAATCATCAGAGGGCACACACTACAACTTTACTAAAAGCGTTTTATATTCCACTATTTTCTGCTACAGAATAGAGAGAGATAAAAGAGCAGTGTAAAGAAAAAAAGAAGAAACAATGGAGTGAGCAGAGTGAGCTAGAAGAAGGGGTCCATTCTGTTGCTGTGAGACATTGGAACAATAATATCGCCGGGTCTGTTTATCCTGCTGCTGTTTCGTTGTTATCTTTTTTTTGCTTCAATCTCAATCCATCTCTGTCTCTGACAATCTATTTTATTATGTCTTTTAAGTGAAAGGTTGTTATATACCCAGCATGGTCTCTCACGTTGTTTGAGATTTGTGGGTCGTCGAGCGAATGATGTATTTGTGAAAATTCAGTTCAATAGTAGTCAAAAATCTCCCCTGTTTTTACCTTTGTTCTGGTAGGAAAACATGCTAGATTAGATCTGAACCACACTAATGAGGACACCTTTCAGTTCTTTTGTTGTTGTTTTTTTTTTCTTTATCATGATTTTGATTCTGTTTTGTGAATCCTTTTGGGTGAGTTGCAGGTCATGGTGCTTTCTTCCTTGTTTGGATTCTCATTGATGGTGTTAATTTAAGCTACCTACCACCTTCCACTTCACTAGCTCTGTTTTATGACATGGGGAGAAAATCACCTGCAAAGTGGATCAAGACTGTACTCTTTGGAAAGAAGCATTCGAAATCTCATTTATCAAAAGTAAGTAAGCGAAGGGCTTCAACGTCCATTACCGATTCTTTTGATTAAATTTCCGTTGCGTGCTTAGATTAATCTTAATTATAGAGTTCGTACTCGCTTACGTTCTGTTGAGCTGTGGAATGAAAGCTCTGTTTCTGATATGTTTGGTCATTTTAATGACTTCGATAATTGCTTCATGGTGTTTGAGATAAAAATTTGCGGATGTTTGTGAACTGTGAAGCATGTTTCATCTGATGAAAAGACGCCATTGGAGGATCCCAATGCAATTCAGGCAGTGTTATCCGATCCTATTCAGTTAACTGAGAGAGGCACTGATAGCTTCGAACTTGGCGAGGGCAAATCGGATACACGTTGTGATGATACTGCTTCACATCCTCCAAACCTAGATGTGGATTCACCTAGTAATGAGGCTACTGTTCAATTTAATGATCCCAAGACAGCGATGCAAGAGCAAGCTGCAAGGAAGGTGCAAGCAGCATTTAGAGGCTATTTGGTATGAGCCTTTCTCTCTCTTACAATGACAGTGGTTTCTTTCATTATGTTTGAAGTAGTCGAGACAGTATCAATCTTTACTCTGTAAGACGTTGGAGTTGATTCTAGCCAATGCATGAGTGTAGTTGTTCCCATCTCACTAATATATAGTCTTTTCCATCGAGATTCATTACATTTGCTCTATCTTTTCTTACAATGCTGCAGGCTCGTCGTGCTTTCCGCACTCTCAAGGGGATTATAAGGCTGCAAGCTCTCATCCGTGGACACCTTGTAAGGAGACAAGCTGTTGCCACTTTGCGTTGCATGCGAGCAATCGTTCAGTTCCAGGCATTGGCTCGTGGAAGGATTGTGAGGCGATCAGATGCTATTAGACACAGAGTGCTTGTAAAACTCAAGCCTCAGGTCAAACTTTCTTTTGTTATCTTGGTCAATTCTCATCTCAATTCTCAAATGTGTTGTTATAGTAAATTACCATACCCTTCAAACTTTTTGTTTCTTACCGTGTTCCCATGAGTGGAATTGTGTTTGGTTATTGCTTGGTTCTTTCATCAGGTTCCTTACAGAGTGGGCAATGGAACAAACAAGTTTCTTACATTTGAAAATCTGACCACAAATGCCTTCATCCGAAAGGTATAACTTTATTTTTCTGTTGTCCACTTGATAATATTATCTGCAAGCCCAAAAATCTCCATTCAATTTGCCCTGTTTCCTCTTGTTTTAGCTACTTGTAACTGTGCCAAACACTATGCCACTTGCTCTTTTGTACGAATCATCCGAGCCAAATTCGAGTTGGAGCTGGCTCGACCGTTGGTCATTATCTCGTTTCTGGACTCACCCTTCTCGAACCAAGAAAAGTCGCTCTAAGTCAAAACCTCAAAAGATGCTGCAAAGCAGCTCCAACAGAACCATTCGTAAGGTTTCGGCTACAGAAAATGGGGACAATGGTGCTTTATCTTCATTTGAAACTGATATGGCCAAGAGTAACCTGAGAAAGGTCACAAATGATCATACAGAGGCAACGCAAGATCAACCCAAAACCGAGCTTGAGAGAGTCAAACACAATCTGAGAAAAGTCTCCGCATTGGCTAGTTCCAAAGAGTCAGAAACAACATTGAGCTCTTCGACTCCCATTGTCTCAGAGCAGGAAGTAGCTATTCCATTGGCTGAAAATATGGATGACTCAGACGTCGCGGTCGAAACAACAGCAAATGGGCCCATCGAAGGATCTCATGAAATTACTGATGAAACCCATCCCTCAGAAAACGGAGCGAAGATGGAGAGTGCGCAACTCTTGGAAGTTGCATGCAAGGAAGAATCGAGCAGTGGCACTAAAGGGAATCCAAAAATCCGCAAAAGAAAGTGTCTTCCTGCGAAGCTTGAGCATGCTGAAATTAATACCATGAAGAACTCCACGACCTTGCCGAGCTACATGGCAGCAACTAAATCTGCCAAGGCCAAGCTTAGAACCCAGCAAGCATCTTCGTCTAAAGCTGGCGAGGATGGGAAATTAAGCTCCTTATCGCCTAGGATGAATAAGCCGCCCACTCAAGCTAATGGAACCAAAGGCAGCGGCAGCAGCAGTAATAGGACTAACCGAACGTCGACAACTTCGAGTGGTAAGCATAGCATGTTTGGTAGTATCCTATGATATGCTTTAAGCTAATTGCCCAAGATTTAAAGATGATATGAATATGATTATGATGAATGTGGTTCAATCATATGTTTCAGACAAAGCTCTTCAATCTGGATGGAGAAAGTAAGACATGTTGGTGCTGGGCTTGATACTTAATGTCTGCGTGCTTTTTCGTTTGCGTTTACTCTTCAGTTGAGTGTGCTTTACAAATGAATTATGTACAGTTCGTTGCACGAGTGTTGCTGCTTTCATCTAATTTCTAAGGTTTGTTGTTATCCAAATTTGATTTGATTGTTTGTCTATTTACGTTTTTTTATTATGTTTATAGTCCAGCCAACCCCTCACCATCTTTGAAAATAAGGGCATCTTATCCTAATTCCTATCCATGTGAGGCTGAAGCATGGCCTGACATGTTTATTTAAAAAGTCCACTTGGTTATTATTATCGTCAACGTTGCGATCTTCGACTGTGGTCCTCACTTGGATTTTTCTAATGCGAAGAGTCAGAACAAGTCGCTTTCTTACAAGACCATTAGAAAGGTATCATCTTTCGAGGTATATATATATATATATATATATATATAGATATTATGTGTTGACTGCGTTTGTCATCCCGCCCTACTAAGTCTTGCCATCCATCCTTTTTTAATCATTCTTCTCGATTATTGTTTAAAATCATTGGTGTGAAGGTTCACACTTCACATGCGGAGAGCCCACAAAGTCCGAAAAAGCTCAACTTTGAGACAAAGACTAAAATCGTTGCGTTTGTGTAATCATCAATCATTTTGGGATGATGTCCAAGTTCTTTCACAGATCGGCCTTCTCTTTCATTGTTTTTGTTCTGGCATGTGGGACTCTTGCAGCAGCCAATTCTTATTCATCAGAGGCTGGCATTTATGAAATCAAGCAAGGGGACGATTTCTTTCTGAGGGTCACAAACTATGGTGCAAGAATCGTATCTGTTCTTCTTCCAGACAGGAATGGTAGCTTACTCTACTCTTCTCTCTTAGTCGATCGATGTAATGATTTCTCAAGGTTCCCTTCGTTTTCTTTTTTTCCTTATGCGTAGGAAAACTAGCTGATGTTGTTCTTGGTTATGATACAATCAACGAATACAAGGTATGCATCATGTAAGTATATATCAGTACACAGATTCTAGGATGTATTTACAGTCACTTCCTCCTCCAATATCTGCAGAATGACAGCAGTTACCTTGGAGCAATAGTTGGTCGAGTAGCAAACCGCATTGCTGGCTCAAGGTTTACTCTAAACGGAACAGCATACAAACTCGATGCAAACGAAGGAAATAACATGCTCCACGGTATTCTTTGCTTTCCCTTCATTAGAACAATAAATAATAGCTGTGATAATCGACTCTGTTCGCTGAAGTGATTCGTTCGTCGTGAAGGTGGTAAGAAAGGATTCAGCCAAGTCGTATGGAAGGTGAAGAAACACGTGCCAGCTGGCAAATCTCCTCGTATCACCTTAACGTATCGCAGTGCTGATGGCGAAGAAGGTACGATGATAAGATTAAATAGCACATCCATCATTCATATATAACTCTGTTTCATCTACACCTCTTTCCATATGTATATATCCAAATTCTTGTCCCAAGGATTTCCCGGCGAAGTCTTGACCACTGTAACGTACGCTCTGATCAAACCGTACAAGCTAAGCGTCGTAATGAAGGCTAAAGCACTAAACAAAGCCACCCCCATAAACCTCGCCCAGCACAGCTATTGGAACCTCGGCGGACACAACAGTGGGGACATACTCTCCGACGAGCTGCAAATCCACGCTTCGTTCATAACTCCGACGAACGAACACCTCATACCCACCGGCGAACTCAGGCCGGTGAAGAACACCGCCTACGATTTCCTCGAAAAGCCCATAGCAATAAAGGACCATATCGAGCACCTGCCGAAGGGCTCGAAAGGGTTCGACATAAACTACGCCGTGGATGGTCCCAGCAAAGGGGGAAAGATGAAGGCAGTTGCCTCAGTTTATGACAAGAAGAGTGGAAGGAGGATGGAATTGTGGGCAAATACGCCGGGCGTGCAGCTCTATACTGGTAATTATCTAATTAATGTGAAGGGGAAAGATGGGGCTTATTATCAATCGCACGCTGCTTTGTGCTTGGAGACTCAGGGATTCCCTGATGCTGTGAACCATCCCAACTTCCCTTCGCAGATCGTTGGTGCGGGGAAGAGCTATGATCATCGTATGTTGTTTACGTTCTCCGTCCACAAGTGATTATTGATCGTATGTGATTCTTAGTTTTTCTGTGTTTTGTTTGAATCGATGAATGAGGAACGAGGCGACTTTGTTAAGAATTAAGTTTCGTGATTTTGAGTTCTTGTGTGTACTATTGATCGACGTCTCAAATCTAGATCTTGATCAAAACTATATCAACATATCAGTTGATGAACCCATCAAACTACCAGAAAGTGGATGCTTTCTTTAAAATTATAAACATGTGAAAATGCTGTTTTAAGGCCTTAAACTCGCACTATACATTTTTGTAAAGGTGTAATCTTGAAACATCTGTAACGGCTACAATCTCAGCTCGTCCAAAGTTTGCCCATTTCCGTTCTCATTACTCTGAAATGAGTATATTCACGTACTTGCTACAAAATTCTGAAACCGTGGCTGTAAATAATAGAAGATTTTTACTTTTGGAGTGGAGGACAACTCTGTGGAATGTCTCTTTGCTAGTATATATAACTTCGTAAATTGATTGAATATATTACATTGATAACAAGTCAAGTTGTAATGGAGCCACCAGACAAACGAAAGTTGATGTAAGATGTCAGAGAATCTTGTTTTTCTATTTATATTTGGGCCCATGCCAGAGGTACAAAGACCATTCAGTGCCAGCTTATAATTATATTAGTTTTGTATATCTACATGTAACATTGATCTGTTTAATTGGTGATTTATGTATATAGCATATTGGGGATCATCATATATGAGACTTAAGCAATAATCATTAGATCAAATCACCTTCCGATAATGGGGTCAAGAATATGCTTTAACAAGAATAACCCAAAGTGGGCTTTCTCGTCACGAAAGAAACCAAGTAAAAAATCAAACAGAAGTACGTACATACAAAGACCATTCACGATCACATATTACCCCTCATCGGAAAAATTAATTAAAACTTTGCTGTATTTCAGACCCACGGCCAATAATCGGTTGATCCTTCGATCCCACCAAAAACGCTGCAAAACCCGTCGTTACTCGAAGCCCGAGCCTGACCATGATCGATGACGACCTTACTGTGACACATTATTTGTTCTTGCTGATTAATATGATCTCGAACTCCTCCGCTCGATGATGAGGTTTGAAGTAATTGCCTGCTGAGATCATTAGTTGCTTGCTGACCGTTAATTGTCGTCGTCGTCGTGGGAAAGAAGACATGGCCTTGCTTGCTATTGCTTATGATTTGATCATGAGGATATAGCAGCAATAATGTGCTGTCTTCAATGGATGCTGTGTTGAGGTTGACTTGATCACAACTGTTCTTCTCATCACTTCCTCCATTGCTCCAACCTTCGTTCTCTTTATTGAGGTTAAATGATCCAATCATTCCACCATTCGTTGTTGACGACTCTGATCTATTCTTGAGAGCCATTAACTGAGGAAGAAACAATTTAAATCAGACCATAGAAGATTAAGCTCGCCCAACTAACTATCAAGAACCACATATTTAATGTCAGAATTAGACAGACTAAAAACCCTTATTGTCGCCATATATATATATAGAACCTGTGTCTGAAGCTTCTTGTTCTGTGATTTGAGGGCATCATTATTAGCCTTAACAGCCTCAAACTGTCTCTTCAAGACATCATAGTCCCTCTCAAGCTGCTTAGTTTTCCATCGAGCCCTTCGATTCTGAAACCAAATCGCAACTTGCCTCGGCTGAAGCCCCAAAGCCCTAGCGAGCTGCATTTTTCTTTCGGGTTCTAATTTATTTCCCAGATCAAAGCTCTTCTCCAAAGCCCTCACCTGCTCGATGTTCAACCTCCTTTTCTTCTCTCCGAGCATATTCTGCGACCCATCGTCGGAGGTGACGTCATCGTCGGGTTGGGTTTCTTCGGCGGTGCGGTCAACCATTCCCGAGAATGACGACGACATGGACGATCTCCTCATCAAGAACTCCACGCCTGTGAGTACTTAAAACGCAGAAGTTAACTGAGGTTGATGAAAATCGACCAGTGCAAGAAAAAAACGTGTGGTGATAATTAAGTTTAATGAAACCTTGGAAGTCTTGCTGATGATGGTGATGAGGATGATGATCATTGTTGAGAAGCATGGATTCTGGGACAAAAGCCATTTTCTTGAATTAAAATATACTGTTAGTTTCTTTTGGGCTCGAACTTCAAAGCATGCAGCAGATAACATATATGTCTCTCTGTTTTTTTTTATATATGTATTAACTAAAAGTTGTGTGAGACTTATATGTGGAGAGGGAACAATGGGTTGGCAAAGCTTGGAAGCCAGCGATAGTTCTTGTTCGGACAGAGAGATAGAGGAGAGGAGTTGTGTTCTATATAAATAAATAACTTAAATATAATCTTCACTATATCTCTCAGAATTTACTGTGCTTAATGTGAAAACAACATACGTTTCTTCCTTACTTCCTTTATTTATTGCATATTTATCATTTATATGTTGAATATATATCGATTCCGCTTGTTCACTTTAACAAGTAACTAAGGGGAACAACAACTTACAAGATCATATTAATAAGTTGAAGTTTTGAAGCTCACATGCCACGAAGCTTCATCGTATTATAATTTGTAAGAACAATTATATGATATAGCACATTCCACGAGAGAATACTATACTAGTATAATAAATAAATAGTCAACCATTAAACGAGAGCCCTTTAATATACCTACGTATATATTAATATTGTGAAGAAATGTTATAGTCATAAATATCTAAATTAAAATAACAAGTTAAAATTTAAGCAGAAGAAGCATTCCTCGAATAGAGCAAACCTATGGAAGTTGGGTGAAGCCTAACGCACCCAAAGACGGAATTGAAATTGAACTTCACTGAATAGTAACCAAAAATGTCCATCTCCATCCATTTTGCTTGTTTCTTGCGAATTATGAATTGATTGGGTGCATCGATTAGTTTATATGGAATTAAATTAAAATTCAAATGTAAATGAGATTACTTATTAACTTGCTGTCTCCATGCAAGGTATTTCTTACAAGCTAACGTGTTTCTTGATTAAGACAGTCGGATAAACCTTACTTAGCACGTATTACCTTTCGAGTTAGATGGAGAATAGTAAGTAAGATTAAATAATAAAAGTGTTCGTTTTCTTGATTTTAGTCGTAATAAATATATTGTTATGGGGGTTTGGTTATGTGAATGCACATGGGAACCTTAATTAGCTGGAATGTTTTGTGTTGGCATTGGGAATCTAAACGTGATGTCTCCATATTTTTCTCTCAAACTATATAACCTATATAGTAGTCATTCAATATTATATATGTGTGATATAAAATCATACATATAGATAAAAACATACACGTCTTCTGCCGCACATGCTGCCCTATGCCCATGTTACTTCCCGTAAATAATCGATTTCCTGAATTAAATAAAATAGACTGATACTAAATGGTTATCCTTAAAACTGATTATATTATATTTACTATTACCTCAATCATATAGCCAAGTCCAAGCAACTGAGATCTGGGCCATTAAGAAAGTTAAAGCCCAATGTAATAGCACCGACAATATACTGGTCAGGGCTCGTAACGGAAATTAGATTACGACGCTCATCTTATTTCGTTATGCAATACTTTATTTTTATAAATTCACTGAAATATTACATATTATATTCTAACTTGACAAACTTGTGAACAAATCATCGTATCCTACTCGTTCAGGTCAACGTTCACGAGCTGAAATTTCATGGCTTTAGTGAATGCGTCTACCTACAGTACACCTATATACTATACGCGACTCTATATTATTATATAATCTCTGATATTTAAACCTCATCAAACCAAAAGTATTATTAAGTTCCCAATTGTCTTAGTGGGCCTGCAATTGTCTCACACTGGCGAACGATACGCCTAGATCCAGTCCAATCCAAAATTAAATTTAATTTATTTATCTTTATTGTTTTATTTTGGAGTTAATTGTATATTACATCTCCCGTTGGATAATATTAGGACAAACGCATTTCTTGCACCAAAATTTCCGGAGTGTTATTTTGTACTTTGGTACTTTTAGTTAATTCTTGAATAATCTTTTTATAAAATAATCTAAATTTCCCGTTTGATAGGCAAGTGTTTGTGCGAGGCCACTACTGCATACATTCTGCATAGTTTTGAGCCATTCAAGCAATAATACGCGGATTCCACGATTCACTCCTTGCACTTTATTATTCACACTTCCTTTATCGTCATCTTCGTATGCCCACAAATTGATAATTAATTTCAGATATTTGCCGACCCATATAAATAGCTAAAAGCATTCCATTCCCATAAATGGGTTTCTGTGAATTTCTTGACTGTTGTATTTATCACAGCTTTCCTAGAAGAAACAAAGGGAAACGGAGATTGGGTTGTCTTGTGCAGCTGACTAATATTGACTAAATGGTCTTTCTCGATCCTTACTTTTTCTTTACATTGGCTTTCCTTCTTAATCCAGCGCTGCTCTGTTGTGGGTGGTTCGTTCTGCTAGGTTTTGCCTTTTCGTTTATTTTTCTAATCATTGCTTAGAAAAGATTTGATTTTTCTAATAGAAAGTGCTACTCTTTCTTTCTGCGCTGCTCCCCATGAATTCTATCATCATGGGTGTGTGTGAGTTGCACTATTTTATTAATCTCCATCTGTTTCCTCAATCTCTTGTTTAAGATTTTCCGATTGACCAGAATCTCGGGATCTCTAACTAAATCCATTACAAGCCAGCTCATTCATGAAAAGAATGTCCCTTCCCAGCCCATCTTAAAAAAAGTTTTAAGCTTTCTTTCTTTTTAAAGAGAGCTCTTTGCTCTGCTGTTTCCATAGTTTGCTTCCCATGGGCTGCGCGTCTTCGAAAGAAAAGGTTTGCCAAAATTGCCAGGCGCCTTATATTTCTCCGACGAGGCGAAGCTATTCTGTAGACTACATACACCGCACAGCTATCAAGACAGAGGACGGCAGCCGCCATGTCGTTGCCCTAACATCGTCCACCTTAGGTTCTTTAAGGCTCGACGACCCACTTGTCGGAAAAGCCCACACCTCCATAGACATTGATAAGCAGAATCCCACCGACGCAGATGATAAGCCGTCCTCGACGGAAAGCGGCGAGGGAAAATCGATGGAAGACGACTTTACTATGCAGATGATCGAAGCCAAGACTTGGTCGGAGATGATCGATTCAAAAATCCCAAAAATAACCCCCAAGACACCTGTCATAACGCCGCCCGGCGAGCCCGAGACAGTCATCAACGCCTGGGAGTTAATGGAGGGCCTTGAAGACGTCAGCCCTCTCAGGCCGGCGGCCCATCACATTCGAAGCTTTTCCTTTCAAGCTCCTCCTCGTAATAACAGTCTATTATTGTCCGTCGAAGATCAGCCCACCCCAAGGGTTGTTAAAGAACAAGGTGACGACGAATCCCTGCCCAGGACCATTTGGTCAGCATCAGATTTAGTCGATAGTGACACCAATTCGAATTCTAACGACAGCTCTATTATAGAGTCTGAGTTTGACCAAGAGGTGATCGCATCCTTCAGAAGATCGCTCGAAGAGCTTCCTCAGTCTAATCCATTCCATCTCAATCTCGTGCCTTCGAAGGAGAGGAAAGATTGTATAAAAGACAAGCCAATTGTTTACTTCACGAGCCTTAGGGGCGTGAGGAAGACGTACGAAGATTGCTGCCATGTCAGAGTCATCTTGAAAGGGCTTAAAGTCAAGATAGATGAGAGAGATGTGTCTATGCATTCTGGGTTTAAGGATGAGCTAAGAGAGTTGTTGGGACAAGGGTTTAGTGGGAGTTTCTTGCCGAAAGTTTTTATGGGAGGGAAGTGTATCGGTGGGGCTGACGAAATAAGAAGGTTAAACGAAGATGGGAAGCTCGAAAAGACGTTCGAAAACTGCGAAATGATCGAAGGTAATAATGATGGTGAGAAAGGCGACTTTTGTGATGCGTGTGGCGATATTAGGTTCGTGCCTTGCGAGTCTTGTTCGGGAAGTTGTAAGGTTTATCATGGAGACGACGAGGAAGAAGAAGAAGAAGGAGATGGCGGAAGCGAGCATGAATATGGTTTTCGAAGATGCCCAGATTGTAATGAGAATGGGCTCGTAAGGTGTCCGATTTGTTGTTGATTGGCATTTTTGGTTGGCAAATCTTTGAGGGTTGTTGTTTGTTGTATATAGAAGAGTTTTTTGTAGTTGATTTGAATAACCATTGCAAATTTCTTTTTGCTTGTTTTGTGTGGATTTTTTCATGTTCTACTTTCATCTTCTTGTTTTGCTTTGTTTGATGCGTCCATGTAGTAAGTTTCTTACAATGGTATTATGGCAATGAAAATGATACGAACGCTAAAGAAACCTTGGAAGTCATCAACTCATTTTGAGTTATATTATCAGTTAATTACATGAATTCTTGTATCAGCTTTTAGTGGGCCAAGTGGAAAGCACGAAAACCTGGTCGTCGAAATTAGATTCATTAATAATACTTACGACTTATGCATATATGATATATTTTGATATTAAAAAATAAATAAATACCTATTCGTGTGAGAGGGACAGGCTTACGCTTAGGCGTGATAGTATGCTATATTTATGCTTCATTTTTGGTAATATTTTATATAAACTCGCGTCGTAGGCCGGCTTATTTATTCTCGTGGCCGTGTTTGGGCCGACTTATTTGATTCTTTCTCCCTTTACTATGTAAAAACCGACTTTATTGTAATAATAACCAATAAATATATTGCGAACCCAAGTTTGAAATATTGTTTTTTATTATTTGGTTCACTACTTCTTTAGTTAGCCCACCAATGTCGAGTAGGTGTTAGTTAGGTAGTGGTATTTGTTAGTATAGAGCGTGCCTGGATTTACGAGCCCATATCGAATTTCCACGTAGGCCCAGTGCACTGGAGTTTTAATGAATATTAAGTCCCTAAGACCATTTCCAATCGAAAAACTCGTTCTGAAACTCAAATGCATTCTCAAACTCAAAATGCAGTAATTATTCTCCAACCGACAGACCAATTCTCAAACTCAAAAGACCATTATTGTAATATTCTCTTCTGCCTAATTTTTAATATTACCCATTTAACTTATAACTTTGCAAATTAAACACATTGGTATTTTAATTCGATTAGAAAAAATAATGTCACAAAATTAAGTAAATTCAATATTTTTTCATAAAGATAAAAAATAATTAATAATAACAAGAGTCTTTTTATATACTTGTATTTGTTTTTTATTTTTCATATGAGTACTTTAAGAATTAAAATAAAATAGGGTATATATGTAATTTTTAAAACATCAAACGCATCTTTTGGAATGTCATTCTCAAACGCATATATGCGTTTTAAAACAGGAGAGAGAAGACGGAACGCATTTTGAGTTTGCGTTTGGCGTATGGTTAGAGAACTTTTAGGGTATCGATGATGATGCTAAGTCTTTTAATTTTTAACTTTTGGGTCAGTGGTTTTTTCTCAACATTTTTCCTCATTTTTTACATTACCAGGTGCAGGGACAGAGAATCTTTCAAGTAGTACAAGAAGTTACACTACTTGTAGGTTTCATTATCTTGTATGATGGTAACATTCTTGGATTCTTCAAGAATTACCAGCCAGCCTCATACTTGTTAAAGTTTCACCACCATAAATGCTCTGTTTGTTTTCATCAGGGGACAACACTCACGGTACAATACAGTACAGTACACGCCTTGGAAAACTTAACAGTACACTTATTATTACACAAGTCAGACAGAGTACACCCATCCATCCCCAATCCCCATCACTCACTTGTAAACAGAGACAGAGACTCAGCCTGCCCTGCATCACATCAGGAACCTTAAGTGTCTTTAGGTCCCATCCAAATGCACCTTTTACATACTTTTGAAGTAACGAGTAACAAGCCCATGTGAATTGTCCCTTACATTACACATCGCACACATCTTCACGCGCGCGTGTGTGTGAAAGCGTTTAGCCCAAAAAAGAAAAAAGAAAAGAAAAGCTCATTGCTTTATTGTGATGAAATGCCTAATCAAGAATCGATTCGATGGGCTTCCAGGAAGATAAAGATTACTGCACTTGCTGTAATACTATACTCCCTCCATCCCATTATCTTTATCACATATATTGATGAGCATGCAAATTAAGATAGTATTATTGGAGTAATAATATATTATGATGAAAAGGTAAAAAAGTATTTGATACGTCTTTTAAGAATATTTAATAGTATTATATTAATTATTTGTGATAATTTTTTGTTAAATAAGGAAAGATGATAAAATTATTGGGACGTCGAAATGGAAAAAGTGATAACATTAGCGGGAACTATAACTCAATAACCATTCCATTGCGTTAAAACTCAACAAGACTACTATGTGAGGAAAAGCCAAGAAGTACTATCGCAAAGTTAGTGGACCAATCTCCAGCAAATCATTGTCCTCCATCACAGAGATGGGCCCTCAAATTTAAAAACCTTTATTTTTTCTTTCCTTTATCCAGAAAATTCATTCACTTTCACCATTCCTCCATCTTCATGCATATCATGACAACTTTTCAGTTCTTGATTTTGAGGCAAAGGACCTCACGATAAAGGTGTCCGTTGCTTTTGAAAAATTTGATGCACTCACGACACAGTTCACTACTTTTCGCTACAAAAAAGATCACATAAAGACTGAAATATACGAACACCGGTCAGTGGAGAAAGAGCCCACCACGATCAAAAACACAGAGCCTCGAAATAAACTTATCTACATTCGTCTCCACACAATCATCATCATCATCATCATCAAAATACAAAATCAATAAAAAGAAAAGTAAAAAAGGGGAGGAAATGTTAAATCATCAGCATAAGATTACTAGCAACAATAACTTTCTTTCTTTCACATCCGATGATGACGCTGTAGCTGCAACAACCTCGAGTAGGCCCCGTCTTGCCTGCCGACGAGCTCTCCGTGGCTCCCCTGCTCCACCACGCGCCCGTCCTGAACCACGGCTATGCTGTCCACACCTCGAACCGTCGACAGCCGATGAGCCACGAGGACCGTGGTCCGACCCCTCATGAGCCGCTCGAGCCCCTCCTGCAAAACGCACTCCGACTCAGCGTCCAATGCGCTCGTCGCCTCGTCCAGCAACAAAATCGCCGGATTCTTCAGAATAGCCCTCGCTATCGCAATCCTCTGCTTCTGCCCGCCCGAGAGCTGAACGCCCCTCTCTCCCACCTCCGTCCCGTAACCCTCCGGCAACTCCCCGACGAACCCGTGCACGTTGGCCGCCCGAGCCGCCTCCACCACCTCCTCCTCCGTGGCGGGCCCGCCGCCCTCCTCCTTTCCGTAGGCAATGTTTTCGAATATGGTGGCTGCGAACAGGGCCGGCTCCTGCTGGACGAGCCCGATTCTCCGGCGAAGGGACTTTAGGTTCAGTCGCCGGACGTCTTTTCCGTCGACCGTCACCTTTCCGGCGACGGGGTCGTAGAACCTCTCTATCAAAGCGATCGCGGAGCTCTTCCCCGACCCGCTCGCCCCAACGAGCGCCTGGCTCCGACCCGCCCATATCCGCAGGTTGAAGTCCTTGAAGACGAGCACGTCGGGGCGGGACGGGTACGCGAAGTCCACGTGTCGGAATTCGATCTCCCCGCGGAGGGATTCGACGGGTTCGGAATCGGGGTCGTCCGGGTCGACCCGCGTGGGGCGGTCGAGGATGGAGAAGACGGAGGCGACGGATTCGCCGCCGCGGATGATTTCTGGGGCGAGGCTGACGGTCTCGGCGACGGAGTTGGCGGTGACGACGAGGACGACGAAGACCTTGATGACTTTGGAGAAGGTGGATGCGCCTTTTCGGACGAGGTTTGCGCCGTACCACAGGATTAATGCTTCGGAGGCGTAGAGGGCGAGCTGGGAGAGGCCGAAGAGGAGGCCAGAGAGTTGGCTACGGCGAAGGCTGCGCTTTTTGGGGAGGCGAAGTTCGTGTCTGAACAGAGAGATGATCTTTTCCTGAGCGTTGAACGCCGCCACCGTCCTAATGTTGCTCACGCCTTCTCCGGCGATCATGCTCGTCTTCGCGTGGGCTTTCGCCGTGTCTCCCGCGAACCCTTTCAGCGACAGTTGCTGTGTGGATGATATAGAATAACAATCATAATTAGAGAAAAGGATGTAAGCAATGATTGATATCATCGTGATGATTGATCAATTTTGTTATTACCTGAGCAAAGTTTGCGAGCACGATGAGCGGGAAAGTAGCAAGTATGAGCAGCGAAACCCTCCATTCGATTACGAACGCCACTATGAAGGATGTAAGCAGAGAAGTCATGTTCTGCAATATCACAGATATCCTCTCGGCTATTGCAGATTTAACGTCCGCAGCATCGGTGGCCCAACGCGCTGCGAGAAGGCTCGAGTTGTTCGCCTCCTCGTCGAACCATCCCACTTCATTCCTCAAAATCGCTGACCAAAATTTACAGAAAACTCTGTTAGTTACCAAGTGTGAAAGCAAAAGGACTTAATAGAAGAAATATTAGTTACCAGCAAACATCATGCGTCGAACCCTAGTGGTGAGATTCTCGCCCATGATGCTAAAGAAGTAATGCTGAATGAGATACGCAACGACGGCGTACAGACCAGCTCCAACGTATACGAAGACGTACTCCTTCGTCTTGCTCTCCATATCATTAGGGTTTCTGTAATAGAAAACGTCGATCATATTACTCATCACGATCGCAAACGTCGGGCCTATGAACCCCGAAAGAATCGACCCCACGGCTCCCATGACAGCGTAAGGCCACTCGGGCGCATTCAGCTTAAGCAAACGGCAGAAATAGTTCGCCGGGGCCCGCTTTCTCCGATCGGTCTCAGCATTAGACACCATCTCTATGCGTCCATCCACGCCGGTGCTGTAAGAATACGACAGGTTCCTCAAACTCCCAGAACGAAGGCTGAGTGACTTCGTCGACAGAGAATGGCTCAGCCTCGACGACCTCGTGCGACGGGTCGAGGCATTCGACGATATATCCCTATTCCCGACCATTTCTTGGAATCTTACGAGGTTTGCGTAGGCGCCAGCTTTTGCGATGAGCTCGTCGTGGGTCCCAGTTTCCACGACCTGCCCTTGCTGTAGGACTGCGATCGTATCAACGTTTCTTATCGTGGACAAGCGATGGGCCACCACGACCGTCGTCCTGCCTATCATCAGACGGTCTAGGGCTTCTTGGACGATGCTCTCAGAGCCTGCGTCCAAAGCGCTTGTTGCTTCGTCGAGTAGAAGCAGCTTAGGATCTTTCAGCATGGCTCGTGCTGTTGATGTTGAGCATTCAACTGAAACGATGTTGAGTAACATTCTAGTCAACATCTGTTGGCCGAGAATGTTCTCTTTCCTAGTTTTATCTTTCATGCCCAAAACCTATTTAATTGATGACGTGGAATTTTTCTAGTGTTTTGCAGGACTTAATCAAGGGATTGAACTGATCAAACCGCGTGGAAGAAGCGTAGAAGAGCTAGAGCGAAAATAGGAGTGAAGGATACTAAAAATAGGAAGCTTGGAGAACAAGTGAAGACTGAGCAACCCAAGCTGACCAAGTCGAGCTGCAACGGTCACTAACTGTCCAAATACACTTAATGGACGTTAGTGGACGTTGTGGGAAGTTGCTAAGTCGTTGGAACAAGTCTCTCACAAGTCGAAGAAGTATATAAGTCGAGAAGACTTAACCGTTGAAGATACGTACTTTGGGAGGACGAACATAGAGTGAATTTGAGAGCTTATCTGAGCGAGAATATTTCTTGAAAGAGTTTTCTTTTGTTAGCCTAGCGTTTGCTGAATCTTTTATTGGTTCGTAGGTTTTGCTAGACTAGTTTTTAACTATCTTTTTGTGATAGTTTGTAATCCATCTTTCTAGTGGATTCGCAGCAAGTTATTTGACTTGCTGCACTAAAACATCGTGTGCGTTCGTTCCTTTTCGTCGCTAAGTTTTCACAATTCCGCTGTGCGTTAAAAGAGAGAGTGAGTGTTAACCCAACATCACATCCAACATTAGTATATAACTTAGTAAGTTTGTATCCATTGTGTACGGGACCCCCATCAAAGTGGTATCAGAGCCTACGCTTGACGTTACTAAGCGCTTAACATCCTCTACAATGGATATTACCAGTTCAAACAACATCGGCAAAGTCCCTGTTCTTGACGGCACCAACTACGCGTATTGGAAGGTCCGGGTGCGTCAGTGCATCAAGTCGATTGACGTGCGTGCATGGGAAGCAGTACTTCACGGGTATACTCCACCAAGGACAGAACCTGATGCAGATGGAGAGGTCGTTGACAAACCGGTCGAGCTTTGGACAGTAGCCGAGCGAAGCCTTGCGGAGTTCAATGACAAGGCACTCAACGCTATCTTCTCTACGGTGGATATCTTTATGTTCAAGATAATCCAGAATTGTACAACGGCTAAGAACGCATGGGATCTGCTTGAGAGGTACTGTGAAGGTGACACAACCGTGCGTGAAACCAAGCTACGCCTTCTCCACAGTCAATTCGAGAACATCAGAATGAAGGAAGACGAGGACATCACGACGTACTTTGGAAAGCTCTTAACCATTTCCAGCGAATGTGCCAGCCTAGGAGATCCTCTGTCGAACAAGGTATTAAATTCCAAAGCTATTCGTACACTAACTGAAAAATTCAACGTGAAGGTTTCAGCGATCGAGGAATCACACAACCTAGCCACCATGGACTTCAACGTCTTGATGAACATTTTGAAGAATTTTGAAACCAATCTTGAAGTTCAAAAGAGGGCCGCTCGTGGTAAGAGTCTTGCACTGGTCACCCAGCCATCCAAGGATCTGATCGAGATCGACCCCAGTAACGAAGAAGACATGGCCATGGTCGTAAAGAAATTTGCGAAGTATTTCAAGAAGAAGAATGTTGTGCAAAATGTTGGCCCAACATTCAGAAAAGGCCAAAATGCCAAGGCAGAACCATCTTCAGCTCCTCCGTTCCCTAAACGAAAGCCGTTCGGGAGGCTAGACGGAAAGCCGAAGAAGAACATCAACTACGAGTCAACAAGATGTTATGAATGCCAAGGTTGGGGCCATTTTGCAAATGAGTGTGCAAACACTATTCGCAAGCGCGGCGGTAAGGTCATGTGGATCGATCTGTCAGACGACGAAGATGTTGAAGAAGAAGAAGAGCCTAAACAATCATCAGTAATCATCCAGTCTTTTTCTGACGACGAAGATGATGAAGATCAGCAGATCGGACTTACAGCGGTAACTGATGTTGAGCCAACATCTGACTCAACATCGGTAAAACATATTATTTTTGATTATGATGATTCAAACTGTCTTGATGGTCTTTTGAGTTGTGATGAAACAGAACCTGAAACTGAGGATGGTGAAGATGCCTTTAAGCTGCTGACCACGCAATACGAATTAGAAAAGGCAAACAACTCACAACTCCGTGCCGCGGTGAAAGTGTTAGCCGAGGAAAATGAGAAAAATGAAAAGGTCATTGAGGGCCTTATGGACGGCATGAACAAGTTGGAAGCAGCATTGACACGAAAGGACAGAGAGATAGACGGGCTTCAAAAGCGAGTCAATGAAGCCGACGATACCTTTGCGAAGTGGAACCGGAGTAAGTTCAGCCATAAAAAGGTATTATCTCTTGGTGTTTATGGCAAACAAGGTCTAGGATATACTGGTCAGTCTGAAAGTGCGAATCTCATGTCTCATGTGAAGCCTAATATTGTGTTTGTTAAAGCTCAGTCCGTGAATGACGATGTTGAAAGTGTTCATCCTAAGAGTAGTTCCGAGCATGTGACCCTGAAAAGTGATGATAAACCTCTTATGTGTGAATATTGTAAGAAGCTAGGTCATGTTAGGTCATACTGCTGGAAATTGAAGCGAGAGATTTCTGCAAAGAAATCGATGTCGGCTGGAATGTTACCCAACATATCGGTCAACATTGAGAAATCTGTGTTGAAAGGTGTGTCTGGGGAGAGTTCAGCTGGCGCATCTTCAAAATCTAGCAAACAGAATGTAGTTAAATCATCTAAGAAAGCTTGGATTAAGAAATCAGGGGATAAATGTCTTGTAGTGTATACCTCTTTGCGAGCTAACGTTACAGGTTCATGGTACTTCGATAGCGGGTGTTCCCGACATATGACGGGTACCAAAGAATATCTCAGCGATTACACGCCTTTAAGGAGTGGATCTGTGACGTTCGGAGGTGGTTCCAAAGGCCGAATTCTCGGCAGAGGCAGACTGAATGTTCCCGATTTTCCCAAGCTTAGCAACGTACTCCATGTCGACGGGCTTGTTGCTAATTTAATCAGCATAAGCCAGCTGTGTGATGATGACCTTGAGGTAAGGTTTAATAAGGAGTGTTGTGAAGTTTTTAACCGAAATTCTGTTCTAGTAATGGCAGGTAAGAGATCTAGCGACAATTGTTACCTAGTTGGTGACAAATCCGGTGTGAAGGACGTGTGCCAACTTTCAAAGGCCGAGGATGATGCTGTGCTTTGGCATTACAAATTGGGCCACGTCAACTACAGAACCTTGGAGCAACTTATCAAACATGACGCAATCAGAGGCATCCCAAAGCTAAAGGAGTTTGGTAAGGTTGTATGTGAGTCGTGTTTGAAGGGTAAGCAAACACATGTTAGTCATAATGTTGACCAACAAGCTGCCCAACATTTTAAAACTGCTCACTGTTTTCAGTTAATTCACATGGATTTGATGGGTCCTATGGAAGTTGATAGCATAGGAGGTAGGAAATATGCTTATGTGCTCGTGGATGACTTCTCTAGATATGCATGGATTTTCTTTCTTAGGGAAAAATCAGAATCATTCGACTTCTTTAAAACTTTTTGTGCTATGGTTAGGAACATTTTCAGTGCTACTATTTTCCGCATTAGGTCTGACCATGGTAGAGAGTTTGAGAATCAGTTTTTTGATGAATTCTGTGATAAGAAAGGCATTGTGCATGAATATTCGTCTCCTAAGACGCCCCAACAAAATGGGGTGGCCGAAAGGAAGAATAGGACACTTCAAGAGATGGCACGTGTTATGTTACTTTCAAAAAATGTGTCTAAGCGTTTTTGGGCTGAAGCTTTGCATACCGCATGTCACATTTCGAATCGTGTGTTCTTTAGGCATGGTACAAAGAAAACCTCGTATGAATTATTGAATGGTAAGAAGCCTACGGTTAAATACTTTCATGTCTTTGGATGCTTTTGCTACATGCTGAATGATCGTGAATATTTGACTAAGTTTGATTCGAAAAGTGATAAATGCATCTTCCTAGGGTACTCCTCTAATAGCCGCGCTTACCGTGTCTATAACTTGCGTTTGAAATCGGTTCAAGAATCAGTGAACGTGGTGTTTGATGATGCTACTGATCCTAGCAAAATGTCTCCTCAAGTTGATATTGCAGATATTATTCAAGCGGGTAACGAACCAGAGGAGCCAGCGGATGACAATGTTGAGCCAACATTGGACTCAACATCTGAGCCAGAACCGAATGTTGAAGCTGGTCCCAGCGAAGTTCGACGAGATCCGCCAGCCAAGATACAGAAAGATCATCCCACTGATCTGATTATTGGAGATGTCAACGAAGGAAGAAAGACCAGAGTCAAACCACGAAAGGATTACAAGTCTATGGTAAGGAATGTATGCTTGAACACGGTATACTCTGAGGTACGTTTTAATTGTTTTGTTTCTGCATTAGAACCTAAGAATGTCCATGAAGCTCTTAAGGATAATTTCTGGATAAATGCAATGCAAGAGGAACTCTTGCAGTTTGAGAAAAACCAAGTTTGGACCTTAGTCCCACGGCCGAAAGACATTAATGTCATAGGCACGAAGTGGATCTTTAAAAATAAATCTGATGAACTTGGTAGGGTTGTTAGAAACAAAGCACGTTTAGTAGCTCAGGGTTACACGCAGGTTGAAGGGATAGATTTTGATGAGACGTTTGCTCCCGTTGCTAGGTTAGAGTCGATTAGACTTTTGTTAGCTATTGCATGTTGGCTTAACATTACATTACACCAAATGGATGTTAAGGGTGCTTTCTTGAATGGGTACATTGATAAGGATATCTATGTCGAACAGCCTAAAGGGTTCGAAGATCCCCATTATCCTAACCATGTTTTTAAGCTGCAGAAAGCATTGTACGGGTTGAAGCAAGCCCCTCGAGCGTGGTACGCGAGGTTAGCAACATTTCTACTTGAGTTCGGTTTCACTCGAGGTGAGGCGGATCGAACACTTTTTGTTAAAAGGGTTGGATCCGAGATTTTAATTGCTCAAGTATATGTTGATGATATTGTTTTTGGCTCGAGCTCACAATTTCTTTTAGACCAGTTTGTGTAGGCGATGAACACTACTTTTGAGATGTCGATGATTGGCGAACTAACTTATTTTTTAGGTTTGCAGATTAAGCAAAGTAGTGATGGGATCTTTATGTCCCAAGAGAAGTATGCCAAGAACACAGTAAAGAAATTTGGACTGGACACGGCGAAGGTAATGAAAACTCCCATGGGTAGTACGCAAAAGGTATGTAAGGACGATGTTGGGCAGAATGTTGACCCAACATTGTATCGTTCGATGATAGGTAGCTTACTGTACTTGTCTGCGAGTAGACCTGACATAATGTATAGTGTTTGCGTATGTGCTAGGTATCAATCTGAACCTAAAGTGACACATCTTAATGCTGTTAAGCGAATACTTCGTTATGTGAGTGGATCATGTAGCTTAGGACTATGGTTTTCCAAAGACACTAACTTGAGTCTTGTAGGCTATAGCGATGCTGACTGGGCAGGTGACGAAGATGACCGCAAGAGTACAAGTGGCGGCTGTTTCTTCCTAGGTAATAACTTGGTTGCATGGTATAGTAAGAAACAAAATTGTGTGTCGTTATCTACTGCTGAATCTGAGTACGTAGCTGCGGGTAGTTGTTGTACCCAATTATTGTGGTTGAATAGCATGTTATGTGACTATGGTTTAGAATGCGAATCTGTTCTTATGTATTGTGATAACCTTAGTGCCATTAACATCTCTAGGAACCCTATTCAACATTCTCGTACGAAGCATATAGATATTAGGCATCATTTTCTGAGAGATATGGTCGAAAAAGAGTTAATCCGCATTGAGCATATAGACACTAAGAATCAGTTAGCAGACATTTTTACGAAAGCATTGGATTCTGAAAGGTTTTCGGACCTGAAGAAATCCATAGGTTTGCACATGTTAGTTTAAATGTTGGTCCAACATTTGGATCAACATAGCATATGTCGAATTTGATTGTTACAGTTTTAATGTTTGGTTTGATATTCTGTTCTGTTTTCCTGTGAAATGACTTGATTCATCTTGGTTGGTCCCTAAATGAACCCGATCCCTCTTTTATAGGCTCTTGGTAATACGTCCCTAGGTACACGGCATTCGCTGTGACGATGTACTCTTTGCGACTAAAAACCAATCCTTTTTGTGTATTAGCATGCTCATAAACTCTCGGCTAGATATAGGTATTTGGTAATAAGATTCCTTAGGTACACGGCATTCGCGGTGACGATGTATACTATGCGACAAAAATCCGAACCTTGAGGCTGAGGGTATAAGGGCAGTGCAAAATTTCGGTTGGATATGTGAGGTGAAAGGGTAGAATAAAGGGAACTGATTTTGAGAAGGATTAAGCAGATAAGTCTAGGATTACGGAATTAGAATGTTGAGTCAAATGTTAGGGCAACATATGTGACTATCAGTTTGATATTGCTATATTTTGTGCTTTCGTCTTTTTCGTGTCTGTCTTTAGTACTGTTTTTGTTAGTCTTGTGTGTCTATTTTAGAAATCTCTCAGATTTGCATTAGAAGTTTCGAAGAACAGCGTGTTACACTTGTCTCTATGTGCTCATCGAAGTCGCTCAAACGGTTAGTATATCTTGATTCTACCTTGACTTTTGACTTAGTGGTCTTTTTGGTAGAAACGTGGTCTGAAATGCTCCCTATTTACTCGCATGACTTAGTCTCAAACTTGCTCCTATGTGCTCGTGTAATTGGATTAGTCATTTACTATTTTTAGGTTCATGTTTTTGAAAAATCAGGACTTAGTTTGTACTTATCCAATTCATGCGGTTTTTCCCCTTTGCTCAACGGTTACTTTTATGACCATTAACTCCATGATTAGCTTAAAAAAAAAAAAACTGCTACAGTGACCGTTGTGACTTGTGCGATTTATAAGTGGTAGATTATATGATTTTATTTAACTTGTCATATCATCCCACTTGCTCCACATCGTTCTTTACCACTCTGAAACTGCATTCTGCGATTTTCTCTTCCATCTCAGTTCTTAGGGTTTTCATTTTTCGACTTTGATTCTCTCTTTTTCTTGCTGAAATAATGTCGAATTCATCATCTCAACCGAATGTTGACCCAACATTCGACACTAACCCTGCTGCTCCAGTCCCTCTGCAAGTAATCCTAGGTCCCATGGAGATCGTGGTCTACACCGGGCCTTTTCAGCCACTCAGACCAGTCAGACCACCACCGCAGGCCGCCGAAGAACAAGTTCCACAACCACCGACCACAGAAGAGCCACGGCCCACGACGACAGAGCCACAAACGGCGAACCCTAGCCAAGAAACTCCAGTGACGATGCCAAGCCAAGACAGTGACGACGACGTGCCTCTGAGCATCAGTCTCCAAGCGCTCCAAAGACGGCGAAGAAACCGCAAGGATGACGCACCGCCGAGCTCATCTGGTGAAATTCCAGAATCTGGAGCCCCAATTGCAGGAGAGGAGCCGACAGCGCCGAGCTCTCAGACGGTGGAAACCCCTATTTCAACAGACCCAGTTTTTCCGGCCACAGTTGCGCCCAGACAAACGATTCGGCCACCGGTCTTCACTTTCGCCGACGCTCCGCTCGGTGTAACTTCATCCCAGCCACGGCCAGTCCAAACTAGCTTGGTGGGAGGCGCAATTTACGTTCCAGCGCCGCCGTCTGTTCCTCCTCCGCCGTCGCAAGCTGCCACGACGCCTTTACCTGGCGCTCCAAGCTTGATTCCAGCGACGGCGACTGCCCCAAAGACGAAGAAGTCTCGGCCAGAAACTTCCAAGAAGAAGAAGGGAAAATCCCAGGCCAAGACTTCTGCTCCTGTTACGAAGCGACGAAGCGGGCGTATCAGACGAGCGATGAACCCAACTTCCAACGCCGATGACCCCATCGATCTGTCCAACGACTCGATTGACACCGTCGTCGACTCCACCACTTATGACAGCGTCGACTCGGAGTTCTCAGATGAGGACTTCAAACTTTCAGGGGGAGAGACGCCGCCCTCTGACTCGGAGTCCTTCACCGCCTCAGAACAATCAGAGAGCAACGACGATGAGGAGGCTGAACTAGCTGAGACCCTGGAGTCTTTGAGGAAAAGGGTGGAGAAGAGCGCGGGCAAACGACCCATGGAAAGTGATGACAAGCCAGCGAAGACAGCGAGGACTGAAAGTGCACCTCAACAAGCCGAAAGCCACCGAGATGTCTCCCCTGTGCCAGTCACTGAAGGGAATGTTGGGTCTGATGTTGACCTAACATTGGAAGACTCAGATTGGGAGAGTCCATTGCCCAGCCGCAAATTTTACCGCCCAGCCAACGAGCAGCTGTGGAGTTCCCTGAGTCATAGACTCTTTAGGGTGGAGCGGGTCGTGGACGAAGTGAGCTTCAGGAAGTACGGCGTGATGCAATTCCTGGAGTCAAGGCATCTCGGGCACATGGTGACGAGCTTGGGGACATACTGTGACAGTGTTGTCCGAGAGGTATATGCTAATCTCTTCTTTAATGTGGCTGAGGTTGGGTCTAAGAAGTATGGGAAGGTTTTTCTGAGGGGGAGTCTTTATGACATGTCGGCTAGCGCTATAAATCGATTTCTTCGTACTCCTGAGGTAGAAATGGGGTATGAATATGATAATGATGATGTGGTTAGGTTTATTACCGGGGGTAGAGTGTCCAAGTGGGTAGGAAACTGTGCGGGTAGTGCTCTTACATCTCTGTATTCGGTCTTGTTTAAGATTGGGGTATGTAGTTGGCTGCCTACGTCTAATGAGGTCAGGGTAACTGAGACCATGGCGCATTTGTTGTTTGCCCTTGGTCAAAACTTGCCTATTAATTGGGGGAAGTACATTCTGGACAATATGTCCAACCAAGCTGAGAAGAAAGGGAAGGGAGTTCTCCCTTATCCCTCGATCATCTACGGAGTACTTCTACAAGGCGGATTCCAACCTACACGGCGAGACGTAGTGATCACTCAAAGGAGCCCGTATCCGGTCCAGCCAAGTCATTTGGCAGACTCTGGCAGAGTTGTAGATCTGCCCTGGCGCAGCCCTGAAGACGATGTTGACCAAGATGTTGGGGCAACATCTGTAGCAGAACAGGCCCTTAGAGCACTTGATGAGTCCATCGCAGCGTTGGTGGCTCAAAGGGATGCTTTGAGGAGGATCATTTCTTCCCAAAAAGGGGGAGATAATAGGGCAGAAGCGAGCGCTGAGAAGAGAGCTGAAGATCGGGCAGGGCCGAGTGAAGTGCAAGCCGAAGTACAAGAAGGCGGAGATGAGGATCGTGAGCAAGTGCAAGTTCAAGGAGCTGAAGGCCAAGCAGGAGCTGAAGGGGAAGAACCCGTCGACAGTCTGAACACTTAGGCGTCGATTTTTGTGCATGCGCATCTTGCTTGTGTTTGCATGCCTGGTTCTTTATTATTTTCATGTGTGCTTTTTATTTTGGACCATGTTATTTTTATTTTTATTTTTGCAGATCGTTTCTGGACCTCTAAGGCGTGTACTAACTTTTTAGTACTTTGAATAGTTTTTAGTACTATTCTGATTTCCTTCTAACTCTAACCATTTTGTTTTGTGGTTGAGTGGATGTTGCCTTCAGGGGGAGTTTTTGCTAAGGATAGCTTCTGCATTAGTTTTGGGAAGAAAGATAAAAAGGGGGAGATTGTTGATGTTGAGCATTCAACTGAAACGATGTTGAGTAACATTCTAGTCAACATCTGTTGGCCGAGAATGTTCTCTTTCCTAGTTTTATCTTTCATGCCCAAAACCTATTTAATTGATGACGTGGAATTTTTCTAGTGTTTTGCAGGACTTAATCAAGGGATTGAACTGATCAAACCGCGTGGAAGAAGCGTAGAAGAGCTAGAGCGAAAATAGGAGTGAAGGATACTAAAAATAGGAAGCTTGGAGAACAAGTGAAGACTGAGCAACCCAAGCTGACCAAGTCGAGCTGCAACGGTCACTAACTGTCCAAATACACTTAATGGACGTTAGTGGACGTTGTGGGAAGTTGCTAAGTCGTTGGAACAAGTCTCTCACAAGTCGAAGAAGTATATAAGTCGAGAAGACTTAACCGTTGAAGATACGTACTTTGGGAGGACGAACATAGAGTGAATTTGAGAGCTTATCTGAGCGAGAATATTTCTTGAAAGAGTTTTCTTTTGTTAGCCTAGCGTTTGCTGAATCTTTTATTGGTTCGTAGGTTTTGCTAGACTAGTTTTTAACTATCTTTTTGTGATAGTTTGTAATCCATCTTTCTAGTGGATTCGCAGCAAGTTATTTGACTTGCTGCACTAAAACATCGTGTGCGTTCGTTCCTTTTCGTCGCTAAGTTTTCACAATTCCGCTGTGCGTTAAAAGAGAGAGTGAGTGTTAACCCAACATCACATCCAACATTAGTATATAACTTAGTAAGTTTGTATCCATTGTGTACGGGACCCCCATCACGTGCTATCGCTATTCTCTGCTTCTGCCCGCCCGATAGTTGAACTCCTCTTTCGCCGACCTGTTGTGTAATGAATAGGTGTATTTACTGATATAAATACTGTTGTAACTCGATAAGAGTAAGCTAGAAGAAGAAAGCAAGAAACCTGAGTATTGTATCCGTTAGGAAGCAAAGTGATGAAGCTGTGAGCATTAGCAGCAGAAGCAGCGGCTTCGACCTCGGCCATGGTTGCGTCGGGTTTTCCGTAGAGAATGTTTTCGAGTATTGAGGTGGCGAAAAGGGCGGGTTCTTGATTCACTAGGCCGATCTGACCCCTCAGCCATCGAAGAGGAAGCGTCTTAATGTCGACGTTGTCTAGCAAAACCTCTCCTGCCCATGTTTGACATCGGATTTAAAAGTGAAAGATTTCGTGTCGATGGAATATTTTTCTTTTTTTGTTTGTTTGCATACCTTGAATAGGATCGTAGAATCTTTCGATTAAGGACACGACGGTGCTCTTCCCCGAACCGCTGCCGCCCACGACGGCGACCGTTTTTCCCGCCGGAAAGAAAATGGAAAAATCCCGGAAAATAACGACGTCGGGCCGAGAAGGATAGCAGAAGGTCACGTTTTTGAACTCGATATTTCCGTTCACATCGGCGGGGCATTTTTCGTCTCGCGATGCGTCGTGGACTATCGTTGGTTTCTGCCTTATTATCTCCATTAACTTATACCCCGCGGCTTTGCCTTTACTGAACGCCCCAAGATTCGAGAACGACTGTCCCAAGCTCCTGCGAAATTTCAAGAAATGTAACAACAAAGAAGAAAAATATTCTTCTCCGTAAGATAGCTAGATGATATAATTGAACTGAAATAAACCTACATGCCGCCGACGATAGCAGAGAAAATAGCAGTGAACGCCTTTCCGCCATCTGTTTGGCCATTTCTGATAAAAACTCCGGCGTACCAGAAAACTAATGCCCATGACATGCATGCGATGCCGTACGTACAACCTAGCCCAAGCCCTTTTGCCATCCCAGCCTTGTAGCCTAGTTTCAACGTATTCTGTATCAGATCAGAGTACGCCGCGAGGGCTTTGCTTTCTCCAACGTAGGAGTAAACAGTCCTAACTTGGGCAATAGACTGCAAGAAAACAAGAGAATATCAGTCGAATTTTATCATCAATCGAGATTTAGGGGGAAAACTTAAAGGTTTCTGTTTCTCATTACAAGCTATTACTTTACCTGCTCTGCGATGATATTAGCATTTGCGTATGATTCCCGACTTTTCGAGGTGAGCCCGGTGAGCGTATATGCGTACAAACCGCCAGCAAAGGCTATCCCGGGAATCACAGCCACGCTCAGAAGTGCGAGCCTCCACGCCGACACGAAACCAACCACCAATCCCGCGAGAAACGTCGACAGGTAATGTATGAAATTGCCAACCTAGTTCGGTCAAAAATCACGAGTTATTACCGGGGAAATGTGATTCTAAGTTCTGTGTTTAGGAACTAAATAATGGAAGCACTCCACGTGCCCACTATGGTTGTTTGACTGTAGGAGAAAAGCCCGCAAGATTAAGTGCATGGAACCGCCATTAATGACCTTCAACAACCACCAATGTTATCCCTCCCTGCCTTATTTCTTATTTAATGCGAGTACTAGGGATCACTACGCCCTTTACCGTTACAGAAAAAGCAGTAATTGTCACCAAGGCATGCATGCCAATTGCCAAGTACAGTGATCGTAGGGTGGGAGAGATGACTAATTTATTTTGAAAATGACAGAAGCTCGTCGTATCAATATCATGTATCACGTGTACAGGTAGTAAAATTACTACAACCAACAAGAACTGAATAGGAAGGAAAAGGAAAACCTTTTCACTGATGGCATCTTGCACAAGTAGGGTATCGGTGGAGACACTAAACACAATATCGCCAGTTCTTGCATCTGTGTCAAAGAATCCCACGTCTTGCTTTAATACGGCTTCCAAATACTTTTTTCTCAATGTCCCAGCTTGCCTCTCGCCTGAGTACATCCAGCATGCAATCTCTGTAGTTTTTTTAAAGAAATACGTTCGATTTAATTATGGAAATTCGTGGAGAAAAGATAAAAAAGGATTGATTGAGACTCGTGATGAGATAATATATAATAAGATGAGGTGGGAATGTATTCGTATTCAAGAAGTAGGAGAGAATAACACATATAGTCTTATTTTTAATGGTGCTATTACAAAACTAGATCACTTTCTCCCCCTATTACAAAACTAATCAACCTTTTCAATTTAATTATTAGTATTTTCGGTTTTCACCACAAATCTTTTTAATATTACTTTTTCTCACCATCATTATCACAAATTCTCAACATAATTAGCAACAATTTTATTTTAACCGTAATCTTTTTTTAACACCTCGATAAACTATAAAATCTCATATTTCGATCTTAATAGTTGAATACTACTGATTTAATATCGAAGATATTAATAAAGAAATAATATCCAAACAAAAAATTAGATAAAATTTCGTAATATATATCCCAAGATGAAGAATGCCACGTATAACTGATTTCGATGGTAAATGCCGAGAATGAAAACAAAAATAATGAGCAAAAACATTTTGGGGTTAAAATATAATAAAGAGCAACTGTGTTACTAATTTGAAATAGTAATAGAGAAAAACGTAATATTAAAAAGATTTGTGGGGAAAACTGAAAATAATATTAGTGTAAATTAAAGAAGTTGATTAGTTTTGTAATAGGGTGAGAAAGTTATCTAGTTTTGTAATAGTACTGTTAAAAATAACATTATTTTTGTCATTCTCTCCAAGAAGTAGACAGGTGAAGAGCAACAAGACACAGTTGAGTCCATGTGTCACGTGCGACTGATCTGAAGAATGAACTGGCTTATCTTATATATTATTATAGAGGGGGAAAAGTTAAATCTTTAATTTAAAACTACGTAAAAGATTAAAGCTTTCAGCAGAAATTGCAGTTCAGCCCAGAGAGTAAACAATGGAGATCTCAAAGAAGGCCAGTGTAGATCATAAATCCCACCTGCATAAGATGAAAAGCAGACTACCAATCCGAGATAGACGAAATACAGAGCATACTGCATCAGAAAATTAAAAAAGGGTCAGATCTGATTAACACGGTAGGACAAACAAGTAAATGTGTAAAAGGAAAGGCGCAACCTTTGCAACTTCATGCGTCATCTTGTGCAAGTCCATCTGGTTTTTCCCAAAACCATTGACCATTTCACCGAAAAGCAAGAAGAAAATTGGCATTGAAGAGCCATGGACAATTGCCCCAAGGCTACCAAACATCATTAAAACATAGTCATATTTATCTGCAAACGAGAACAGCTGATGAAATGGTAGGCTCTGTTCTTTCTTCTTCTCTGCCTCGGGCATTACTTTAGGATCAGCTGATTCAGCCATTTTTAAAGCGCAAGTGATAGAAACAGGGTATAGAACCTCGCTGCTTATCACTCAGAAAGAAGCTACCTCAAATCAAGCGTTCAAATGTTGTCTATTAATGTGGGTTCCTTCTGTGGATTTGAGAAGCTTGAAGAAACAGGGGATATGGTAAAGGACAGAGCACTCTTGTCCTTAAACGTTCACTTAATCAGAACTGGAGCATCACTTTGAGACCTCAAATCCCTTGAAATTAAGCTCATCGGAGTGAGACCAGGTGCTCAAACTAAACGGTGAGAAAGAGACAGTGTATTGTTGCGCCTGCGCGGTGTGTGTCTAGCGTAGTAATGCGTCTGTGAGAGAGACAGAGAGAGAGAGAGAGAGAGAGAGAGAGGGAGATTGTGTCCAAGACGGTGAGTGAGTGTGGGAATGAGTGCGAAGCTTCGTAAATAAAAGATTTTGAGTTTTTTACTGTTCATTAACTTTAGGATCTAACCATGGTTCATTAATAAAATCTCGTCTAAGGTTAAAACCTAGGGAATCTGTGCCTCTGAGATTCTTTTACAGTTTAGTTAGTGGCAAAGACTAAGGATGTGGATATATTTCCCTTTTTCTATTTGGGCAAGAAATATATAGAGCCCTGCAACAGAATTAAATACATGTAAAGATTTAGAAAAGAGAGAACTTTGTGGTTTTGGTGAGGGGAATAATTGGTGTGTGTGTTGGGTTTTTTTAGAGTAATGAAAAGAGATGAAAGTACGGGACAGAACGATGGACAATTGGGCATTGGGGAATTTTTTTTTTCGTACAATTAAATATTTTTTCTTAATCTATAAAAGGGGTGTGTAGCAAGTGTATGGTATTATAGGCCAGCCATAAAGCGAAGAGAAAGAAGTGGCGAAAGCTCGGTGGTGAATTGGATGTTGATCTTCCACATTCAAGTTGGATTTTGCTATTATAGATAGCTATTTATTTCATTATGTATATCTAACAATCTCCATTGAGGGCTCACTATTAAAAATGTCCACTATGAATGATGCATGAATACTCACTATGATTGCATGCATGCTCAACTATACCATTATCCATGAATAGATATATGTATTATTCGTACAACGTATATATGAATATACGTGGTGTAGCTCGCGCTCATGATGATGCCAAGGTATTTATCCCTTTCCGCACATCGCAATGAATACAATATATTTATTGAAATGCATATATATGTATAGATATATATTGAAGAATTGAGCACCTTACGTGGCCACCTGTCGATGTGGCGTTGAT